>JAODTR010045924.1:0-18915 GCA_025399935.1 Amblyopsis rosae | reverse complement strand
CGTGCATGATAGTGCATGTGTGTGTGTGTGTGTGTGTGTGTGTGTGTGTGTGTGTGTGTGTTGCCCACAGAGCATTAGTTTTGGTCTGAGATGCCGGTGCGTTTAGTGGGACATCTAGTGGTAGAAAGTAATATAGACCCACTTTAATACAAGGACACACTGCATGCCTGAACGAGGTGTCTTCTACACACAGATTCAGTCAAAGAGCAGTTGAGTACTTTGACCGCAGTACCTCAAACAGCCTCTGGTCGGCGTCGTTGAAGGTCTTTCTGTCCAGACGATTCAGGATCTGGGCGACCCCTGCGCACAGAAGACACGTCAATTCAT
This sequence comes from Amblyopsis rosae, assembly GCA_025399935.1. Classification (NCBI taxonomy): domain Eukaryota; kingdom Metazoa; phylum Chordata; class Actinopteri; order Percopsiformes; family Amblyopsidae; genus Amblyopsis; species Amblyopsis rosae. The sequence goes on along the minus strand of JAODTR010045924.1, from coordinate 18,588 downwards.
AGTCTTATTTGTAATGGTGAGGATAACTGTTGCCGTTCCACCTACCAATTATCTGATGGGTTCGATTCCAAATAGGAACGCATAACACCGATCTGATGTGAAACCCTGATGCTTGATCAGCCTGGGGGGTGGAAGAAAAGATGAAAACAGAGGATGAACCTCAAGACCTGTGTTGCATTGTGGGTGTATTGTTAAAGCGCATTGAAGGGGTAGTGTGTGTTCACTGGCTAGAGGTTGTCCAATCACGTGCCTTGGATTTGTACATTCAAACACAATGTTGGCGCAACGTTTGCTGAAAGAAGTTGCTCTCAACCAGTGTACTGTAGGTGTTATTGAAAGATGTTTTGTTGTGTGTGCGTACAGTATGTGCAAGCATGTGTCCGTTCAATTGTATATACTAAATATATCCACATGCACAAACAGTTCCCGTGGACAAATGTGTGTTAGTGTGACTGACAGTTCACCACCTCAGCATCAAAGCGTGGGTCCTGGCAGACATCGCTGATGTTAACCGGCAGACCTGTGGATGCTACCAGCTCAGCAATGCTGTTATTGATCAGCCAGTCAGAGCACGACAGCTTCTCCATGCTTACGTGGCCAGTATCACAAACAGGAGACAAGCATCTCAAGAACAGGTGCAGCTAATTAAAAGTGGAATGTCCACTGCCTTTTATTATGTTCTTAATGAAATGGCATGGTAAAGATGAACAATGTATATCTATCTATCTGTCCATCTATCCATCTACTGTATCTATATATATATATATATATATATATATATATATATATATATATATATACATCCATCCATACCTACCTATCTAGTTATTTAGTTATCTATCTACAAATGGACTTACCTGATGTCATGATCCTTGTTGCACAAGGGAGACATGAGCTCAAAGGTTTTGGAAAACTTCACAACCTACAGCAATTGCATACATTGTCAGTACAATGGCAGATACAGTAAGTGTTGAAATAACAAATCCTAAAATGAGTATGAGTCTTTTTTTTGGGTGCAATGCCACAGAGTAATAACAATGACGTGTTCCGTGTACAGTAACACCGTGAGGTTCGGAGTAAACATGTAGTGGTTGGCTGCTACTGGGGAGCAAAGCCGGGCATACAGTAGGAGGTCTCCCTTACGGGCGAGTGGATGTCTTCCAGCAGCAGAACAGAGCAGCGTTCACACTGGAGCAGCGTCAGGGCTCGCTGCATGATCTTCCTCACAATCTTCTCCAGGTCCGTCTGCTCCTCAAACAGATCGTTGACAACCTCCAGCAAAGCCTTAGAGGAGCACCGCAGTGAATACATAAACACCATGCACTTGGACAGCGTTATTCGTAAAACAGGAGCAATCGTGATGCTTTATTTGTGATCAAATTAAATATTATTGTAATAAAATAATAAATTAAATACATTTGGCAATGCATTTAAAAACACGTGGGTTAATGTAAAGTTATTTACACAGTACAGTATGGAGTTAGACACCTTTATTGGTAAATAGCATTTTGCATCTCACCCTACTTCTCTCATACTCCTTGCGAGACTCAGAAAACAGCTTGGCATTGGAGATCGATATTCCGCAGAACGGTAGATACATCTGGAGCACCTATAGCGTTTGTAAATGCACAGAAAACTTAGTAGTCAGAGGCACTGCATGATCTGTAAAGAGGAGCGCTATTGTATGATACTTGATGGCCAGTGTTGGGCAGCCATATCACTACTAGTTACTAGTTACTGTAATGCAGTTATTACTTTTTTCAGTAACTAGTAGTGTAACCAATTAATAACTATTTGCAAAACTGTAATAATATTACAGTTACTAATCCAAGTAATAGTTCCTGTATTACAAGAACGAGATTTCTGGTCCTAGAAAACTTAGGGTAGGCTAATTGAACCAACCCGTCACATCATCTGGTTTAAGAGATTGCAATGCAGTGAGTATTACTGCAGTGTACATTCTACAAAATGTAACTTTTTTGATGTATGTCACCAAGCACAACTGTCACAGACTCTTTGTTTTGTTGAGGAACTGAGGAACAAGTGTGTGTCTATATGTGTTTGTCGCTGTGGTGTTTGCAGGCATTCTGTAAAATATTAATCAGATGGGCTATTTCTTCTCACAGTCTTCTCGGGAACTTCTCAAGTGAGTAGTGAAAAATGTATCCAGACAGAGTGGCATTTATATTGAGTCTCATTTTGCTTTTTTGGTTAAAATAGCACGCATTTAATAAAAATGAATCCGTGTAAATCATGCACAGAAACTAGTAGTGGTTTTGTTTCTCGTTTCACTAGCTACAATCTGCCACCTAGTGGACATAACATGATACAACAGATATATGAGCCTAAATGTAAATGATATGCGACCTAAACCAGAAATACATAAATTAAATGTATTATTGGATTAATTTGATTTCATACAGAAATACTTCCTCTATTTAGACTTGAGAGAGATGTTTTTTTATTTCTTGATTATTACACTACAGAGCAATAGGCTACTTTTGCAGTTCCATGACGGTTGAAGCAACAGGCTTGCAGTTAACTTTAAAAACCAAGCTTGTAGTTTAAACGTGAACAGTGTGTATTTGAAACGTCCAGGGTGTTACCATGGCATAAAGTATAACAAAACACCCCAAAACATTGTTCCTATTGGAGCTCACCTTCTCATCATCTTCAGTGAAGGGCGTGCCCATGGGGTTTTTGTTGATAGCTTGCACAACACCTATGACCTCTCCATCACTGTTACAGATCGCCATGCACAGGATGGACTGGGTTTTATAGCCTGTCAGCTTGTCTATCTCATCACTGAAGCGATGGTCCTGAAAGAACGTGACCAGCACACATACACACACACACACACACACAAACACACACACAGATGTGTTACTGTAGTTAACACAACAGCCCATAACGCTGACACATGACGATGCATAACAATTAAGTCGATGTGACTATAAAAAAAAATCAAACCCTGCCTACACTACTGGAAAACAGCCACTGACACGTAAACGTATTGCTTTACCCCCGCCTCTGATCGCCAAAGGCCATAATACTGTTGTACAATTATGTGGAGCGTGTCTAGCTTACAGGACATGTTAATCGAGACCTATGTAATACTGTATTGTTGAAAGACTAAATAAAAGTGTAACCACCGCACTCCCGTTCACCACAGTAATGACCACAGTAGTGTAGCCTTATAATTAGTGTTGGGCAGTAACTGGAATGTTATAACTTTTTCCAGTAGTAGTGTAACTAATTACTTTTTCCAAAAAAGTTATAATATTACAATTACTAAACCAAGTAATGTGCATTATGTTAAAAGAACAAGATTTCTAGTGCTATCAAACTTAGGGTGGGCTAATTAAACCAACCTGTCCAGTCATCTGGTTTGAGAGGCTGCAATGTTTTCCCTTTGGCTCATTGTTGACTCCTAAGGTTCATTATTGTTCCAATAAAGAGGATTAAATTCTAAAATGACTGCCCCTGTTTGTTGTCAAAAGATGCGCACACGTTTTGCCTTATTTGAAATCCACATTCCCGCATGAAATATATTGCAGGTGCGATTACACATGGCTTCTCGTTTACCTCGTATGCATTGGGGATGTTTACTGTGTCCCCGTGCTCCGCCACATATCCGATAATACCTTTTCCCCATGGCACCTGCACTTCGTTGGAGTTCAGCGTGCTGGAGGAGGGACGGACCGTGGTCCCCGAGTGGACGTCGAAGAACTTGGACACGAGTGTTCTCTTGTGCGCAGGTCCCTCGACGAGGAACAGCGAACACCTGTCTGCGTCCACCAGGATGCACACGTTGATCAGGATCTTACAACTGAGATTCGTTAGGTCCAAATCGTTGGATATGTCCTTGACTAATTCCAGGAAGAACTCCCTCTCGTTGGTTTCTTTTAGCCTGTACTTGTACTCGATGGCACTAGATGCGTACTGGGGCACGTTGACCCTCGACTCCAGCAGGGCGCTCAGGATGTGCGCAGTGGTCGGCGGCAAAGAGCTGGCTTTGCGCAAGAGTGCGCGACGCCTCATGCTTGACTGGGAATCGTGCTGGCTGAGACTGATGTGCTCGTCGTAGGTTCTGTAGGCAGTCGTGGCTTTGGACTGCGCGAAGTTGCGTCGCAGTTCCATATGTGACGATCTGCGACGAAGTCCGTCCGGGTTTGTTGGCCACAGAGGGTCCCGGGGAATGCCCCGCTTCTCCTCCGCTGTGGGAACTTTGGACGGCTGGTGCTCCTTCATCCACCTGCTAACTGCTTCGCATTTCCCCTTGCGAAGAAGATACTCCTCGAAGAGATCCGGATGGCAATCCAGAAACGCTTCCACATCTGAGAAGTCAAACGTTGTCATGCTGAGAGCTGCTAAGCAGACTAAAACGAGAGCAGAACCAGAGTTCTATCGAGTCTTTATAGGGAGGCGGCGGCAGCCGTATTCTCAGGGAAGTGATGTCCCCAAATTAATTAATGTATTCGTTCTCCATTCATTCCAATCCATCGTTTGTTCGCCTGGGTGCAGCAATTGTCAAATAGATTAATGAGGATTGGTTCTGGTGAGTCCAGGTTGATGGCGCCTGATCGACGGCTACAGCTGTCAGTCAAGTCTGGCCGGGTAATGCTCGAGGGGCTTTTCTGCTCAACATCAGGGAGAGAAGACGAATTATTCTCCAAGGAAAAGTAAAAGGAGAAATGAAGGACTGGCTCTTCACTCGCTCTCTTTATATGCAGTAGTCTACCACCAGACACTGCAGGGCTCCAATAAAAAAAAACAGTTTATATTGGAATACATTGAAATATTTCCATTATGGAATGAAACTGTTGGAGGATTTAATGTTACTACTGTCTTTTGTGAAATATCCAATGGTGCAAAATAAGAACTCAACATTATGTTATTCATTTAAATGTTTGTGTATCTTGTGATTTGAACATCCCTGTACACCTATATTCTATCTATACATATACTGTCATTTTATTCACTGCACAATTAGCTATTTTTGCAATTTTCACATTGCAAAATGTGAAATCATACTTTTTGTTGGAGTGGCATAATATCCGATTGCAACATAATACCAATACATCTTTTCTCAGTATTGTGCTGCTGACATAGCGATGGGTTTAATTTTATTAAATAAGTTATTTTGTACATACAGTTATGAGAAAGATGATTATGTAAAATGGTGGAAAACACTTTGTTGACAGACAGATAGACAGGCAGAGTTAGGTATTCTGTCTTGTTACTGCATAACCCACAGCCACTTGAAACCAAGGTGACAGTCTCAACTGAAAAGACAGTAAGTGTATTGTGATTATGTGCAAACATAAGCCTACTTGGAAGGAAAATGGATGCTGGCATCCATTTGCTATTTATAATTATTTGCATTAGCACATCATAAACAGTTGCATGACTGCTCACCAGGGAATTGTTTATTGCAAACACCATATGGTATAATTACTTCCTATTAGTATTACTGTATTATTACTGTCATTACTGAGATTTTAGGTGCATGGCGTGCGCACACGCACACACAAACACACGTGTGTGCGCTCTTTGTTTCTTAGTCATTTCCTGTCCTCTCTCCTCTGTTGCCTGGAGTAAGATGGCCTTGATCAGTTTTTCACAAGGCAAGGCAGTCAAACAGCAAACTAACTTCAATACAAGACCAAATAAAGCATTGAACTCACAAACCACCCCACACCCTCCATCTCTCTGTGTCACACACACACTCTTCATACTCTTATCTAACATGCCCACTGCTATACTTAATGCTTGCCTGTTCTTTTCCACCGTAGTCCTCGGCACAGGCATGGAACCATCCCACTTATTTAGTTCATGTCAAAATACAGTATATATAATACAACGCCTTGAATGCAGTCAGTAATCACCGTCTTCTTTGCCACATGAAGAACAATGAGTTTCAAAGACCACTGTTTAATTATGCCAAAAGAGAACTAAGGTGCCTGAAAGACTTGTTTATGTTAGAACATGTTGGTTAGAAACCTAACAGACTTATCAGACTCCTCCTCACAATAACGGAATATTAAAAGGCATGCAGCCAGAAGGATATCTACTGCGGGCTATGGCACATTTCTAATGCAGCAGTATAGGAAATCTAATCCGAAAAGAAGCTGTTCCACTGCGGCAGAACAGGGTAATTGGTTAGTGGACTTAGCTTGGGCCTGCATGATAGGACTTGGTGTTTTGCTGATACTTTAGACAAGGTCTCATGGGAATCCCAATTAAAAAGCAAATGCAGAATATGAGTCTTGTAAGGGCCGGCAAACAGGGCAAGCCTAGCTGCTTGGAAAGCAGCCCGTGTCACGTCCAGAAAGAGACAGTTGCATTGATTAGAAGGCTTTGCGCTGGAGGCGCGCTGGACTGGAGACGCGTGTCAGGTTTGGAGTGGTTCCAACGCTTGGAGTTCAGCTAAACTGGAGTGCTGTGTATTGTGCTCTTTGTCAGCTCTCACAACTTAAGGCGTATCAAAAGGGATTGCGATATCAGCACCATGGAGAGCACATGTTCTAAGATATCAGCATTTGATTGCATGCACTGTTTCATGAAAGATCAATTAGGTTATACCGCACAACAACATAAAAATAAACATAAAGCAGCCCTACAAGGACACATTATAAAAGGTGTCCATGCTACTAAAATGTTGCCAGCAAGGAAAGATGACCCATGTAAACAGACACCACCATGGAGGATGTGATGCTTACATTAGGCACCGGCAACGGCCAGCTTGGTTTTCATTCCACTATTTGTGTGTAGCTGCATGGCTTTGCCAAGATGGGAGCATGTAATATTATCAGATGTAGCATTGATGACACCAGCTTGGGCACTATGAGCAGTGATTGCTCACAGAAATGAGCCAGCAAAACGTTCAGACATATCCCCCTCTCTTTTCACTGCTGCAGGCCTATATAACAGACAAGATAAGATTAAAATATGATTTACAACACACAAGCCGGTCTTTGTGACTTTACCTATATCATCTGCAAAGTGAGTAATAATGCCAAAAAGTAAAGCAACAGCTATTATTTCAGTATTCAAATTATTCTTACATCAGACTCTTTCTCATCAATCACATATGCGCGCGCACACACACACACACTCACACACACATATGCTCACACACTCTGAGATGCACTGTATAGGGTGTCATTCAACCTGATACTGTTGCTTGCAGCGGCGTCATTATGGAAGGAGCTCTATTCTGTGTAGTCAGTATTCTTTTGTGTCTTCCCGGTGGCAGAGGGCTAACACCACAGACTACCACAGACTGGATCACACTACTGCCTTAAAAAAAAGGACCATTTTGTCCCATCAATTACTTAAAATGTTAAATGAAGCCCCTAATCCTCCTCTGCACAACCTTCAAGGTAAGACAATAAATGACAGCTTATATACTAGTAACAGTACAAAAATACAGAAAATAACTTGTTTTAAACACTGCTCTGTGGTGGTGTCGAATTATTCAGTTACCTTGGCGAATTGCTGCATATTAATAAGACTCCACAACAATAAAACCCTAAATGTAAATGAATAAAAGAATGCAACCTGGTTACCAAGACAACCATTCATCACAAATGTGTTTTTCTTCCAATACATGGGTGTTACAACCGCTGATATTCCTTATACTAACCTGACCTGTTCCCGTCTGCAGACTAGAAGAACAGCACATCTCCCGGATATTCCATGAAGGACCATCTTCCCTTCATTCCTACAAGAGTCAAACCTAAGTGAGTGTACATTAATACTTTGTAAAACTGTACTTTACACTAGTGTAGCGTACGTTTGTGTATTTACTATTCTTTTACAGGGATGTCAACAACATTCAGCCTTACATTAATTTACCCTCCACAAGGAAAAGCAAAGATCGTCTTAATGATCAGCTGTGGGTATAAATCTAGTTATTATATTTAATCAAAATCATGAATTCTTATGTGAAGAATTTTTTTAATGATATACAATTATTTTCATATTTTTTATCCAGTATTCCAAAACCAACTGATATCAATATTGGGTGAGTGCTTCTCTGGTTCATATTAATAATAATAATAATAATAACGATAATATAAATACACTTTATTTAGCCCCTTTCGTACAAGAATTACAGCTCAAAGTGCTTTACAGTACAGTGCTATTGTATATTACATCACATTTATTTGCTTAATCTACAAATAGGAACAGACTGAGCTAATATTGGCCCGTGTTTGTTTTCTTGGTTCATATCCAACCACGTTGGTGCTGGTCTCATAATAGTGAGAAGATGTTACAGGTTGCTGTTCCAAAGGAGCATCCCTATTCATCCCACATCTCCCGGTTTGCAATGTTCCCATCGCTCCGCTGTCCAGAAGACCCTGACAGTGGTGTCAGAGCAGCCTCACAAGCCACCCTTAACCCCATGATCCCGAGACATGCACCAGAGGTCACCGTGATGAATAAAGCTAAAGGTATGAGAATTCTGCATCGGGACAGCACAATGTCTTTGAAGAGAAACAATTGAATATTTTATTGTATATTTACAGAGAAATCCATATCGCCAAGATGTCATGTTTACTAATCACAGGTGGTCCGTATAGGCAGGAAGCCATGCAGAAAAGTGAGACAAATGCTCTTTTGTGGCCAGGACAACATGGTTTCTTGGAGGTGAGTGATCCATTTTTTGCTACAGAGAAATAAGAACGATTCTAATTTATTTTCTTCCATAATACAATCAGACTCAAATCTGATATCGGTGATCTGTCTGACTTGTCTGTCCATGTGTCAACATGCAGCATGCAAACCCACTGCGTGATGTGGCACAGGTTTTCTACCCCACACCACCGAAAACGGTGTTACCCAACCCTAAACTCCGTCAGTGGGATATCTCATTATCTGAGCGTACAGCCAACATGCTCAAAAACCTTGAAAGGTCCTACTGGCTGACCTCCTATCAAATGGACTACACAGGTAAAGAAAGCTTAGACACATTGTGTGTGTTAGCATAGCTTTTAGCATTATGTGTGTTAGCATAGCTGGAATACACAACAATATCAAAGCAAACAGACGATGCAGTCAAATGCATTACATTTGACCACCTGAAATATAAATAATATCTGTAATTTCTTCAGGATCCGGTCCAACAAACCCTATAAAGTTAGATGATTATAGGGAGAAACTGATAACTACTGGAAGGATGACCTCCCACACTGTGCCACTGGTACTGGTAGCAGTTAATATCCAGTTATATCTAATGCAATTAACTGGTTTTAGTGCTGAAAACAGAGGTGATTTCACACTGTCTTTCTTTGTCTCCTAGAGAGAAAGATCTTATCCTGTGTTTGTCCCCTGTAAACCAAAATTTGGTCGTAAAGCCAGAAATAAAGAGTGGCGTCATACTCCAACTACAGCACAACCCTTAACTTCACCCCAGGCAACTGCCGACGCCCAGATCCAAGATGGACGTGCGACTTCCAGACAGCAACATGGACCATATGAGATCACAGCAACGCACACTGGGACTCCACACAGTGTCCTCGGTGACCGTGACACAGAGTCCAGCGAAGGCATCACAGAGGCTGGGCCCACTGCGCTGTCAAGCGCGGTGTCACCGGCCGACATCCAAATGTTAAAGAATCAACTGTCCAAGCACTCTTACTGCCAAGATGAAATCAGGCCAGGGAAAAGAGAGATCCGCACGGTACGGTTTGAGGAAGGTCAAAGTCAGGCACTGAAGAAAACTAATGGAGCACAGGGGGTCCTCCAAGAGAGAAGATCCCCGGCACTGACCATACAAGCGGAAGCTGAGGAGGCAGAAGCTGAAGTAGCCTTAATGACTGTGACAGAAAATGAGAAGCAACAACCTGCCATGAAACCCCTGTTCTCCAAACCTGGAATCTTCTCCCGACCACCGGTTCTGCCCTGCATTCGCCCTGCAGATAGAGGCAATGTCTCTTCCCTGCTAGAACTCCAGGACTCCTTCAGGAAGTGGAAGGCCCATGACAACTTCACTAGTACCATACCACCTGCTAACGTGAACCTGACAGACAACATACACACTGGGAAAAGGCATAATTTCTATGGCATTAATGGCTACTTCCTTCATGGTTAACTGAGACAAAATGTGCTTCATACTGTATGTGCCGGAAAGCCAGGCCTACGTGCACATAGGTTTGTGTTCTGAAATGAAGGCCTACACAATGTCATAGGCATGGCATTTCATATTCTGAACAAAACAGAATAAAGCCCATTCAAATTATTTTTTATTTATTAATGCTTTTTTCACATTTTATGAGTTTAACCCATGTAAAAAGCTAATATGTTACTCATATTGATCTCTGATTGATTTGACTAATATTCATAGGTTACTTTGATTGTATTTGATGTATTGATGGATTAATTGATCAATTGATTAATTCATTCATTTCAGACATGCATTTAAACCATAGATGTAAACCAATTATGTATAATTTCATTATATTAAATTAAAAGTCTAATTAAAAGCTTTTACACATTGTAAATTAATACAGGACAGATACTACTTTAGGCCAGTCAGTTCAGACCATAGGACAGATCAGGAAATGCAGGCAAGTGACAGTTGGGAAGTTGGGGGCAACCATACTCTTTCTACAGAGAGAAAATATGGCGGCTATATATATTTATTTTTGCACATAAATAATTTAAATACATTACCCACCACGTTTTTGTGTTTGAGGAGATACCAGCAGACCTTCTACGTAGGCAACGTAGGCTGCTTGAAAAGAAGAAAATTTTTTTTTTTCACACGAGCACTGACTGTATAATAGAGGTTTTGTGACTCTCCTCGGGCAGCAAGCGTGTCCTTGAGCAAAAGCATTTTGCTCAGCCTTTCACAAAGCAAGAGAGAAATAAGATACATAATGTTACAGTTGGGCTACTGATAAAACTGCACACGGCCAAGCCTATAGCTACAGTGTACACCTAATATTCGTTGGAAACCATAAAGAAAATAATGCAAATACGTTAATAAGTTGTAGGCTATAATATTATCTTTGTTTTATTTGAAAGGCCTAATACTTATTACGTTATTAAAAGTATCACATAGGCATAGAATGACATTTTACAAATCATCAACATCTTACAAATTTTTTTTTTCAGGATATTTGTTTGCTACATTCTTTTCATTTATTTTCCAGTGCCAATGCTGCAAATAATGTGTTTCTCCAGAAGGTGGCGATATATCCTCATCCATACGTGCATAAAGTTTTTATTCACCGGCGGTCACTTCTCATTTTATGATGATGATTAAGAATATAGGCTATGCATTTTTTCCGTTTAAAAAGCATAGACGAACTGAATAAATGTAGCCTTTCTACATAACATGACAAGCCTATTCATTTGTACATATAAATAAAAATGAAACTACTTGGAAAGTAGATATTGAAGGAGGCATGGCCTCAGGCAGATATTCGTTGTATTGTTTCATTAACTAAATTATTAATATTCGGAAAACATGGGCTACATTTGCACGTGCACGCGGGCGAACACACACACACACACGCACGCACACGCACACACACACACACGAGCACACAGACACACACACACTACCTGCGGCTATACATGCAGCATTGGGAAACCCCTTCATTGTGCTACATTGTGGTTGAAAACCTTGTTAAGAGAAATGATGCTTGTGTCGGCAAGTAGTCTGTCCTGGGGTACCTCCTCGCGTCACTAAAAAAGACGCCGCCAATGGTACAAATCCCGCCTCATTAAATGACGTTTAGCACAACCCTCTATTCTAATTGGAGTTGGAATGAGTCAATTCCGCGTGACCAACTCCCCCATAAAGCCGATGAGAAGCTCATGCGTTTTAGGTCTTCTAGAGGGAGTGGACGTGATGGTACAGTAGATTACACGTTAAGTGTAAAGCCTACTTCGGGATATATTTGATCGTAAAGAGACATCCAATTCTGGCGAAACCCTGTTATTTCTGTAGGCTATAGGTAAATTAAGTGAGTGTATTTTGAAGTCACTGGATTCTCATCTGATTCTGTCAAGGTGAGTAAACTTGCATTCGGTGGGGATTAGGCTATTGCCCTAGGATATGTTAATTTCCTATCTATTACTAGTTTACAGATTCCTACTGTTGTATATGCGCCAATTGCTTGCAACATGAACCGTAATAAAACTGTCACGCTATTGCCCATGTATTCAAACTTCATGGTGTTACTGGATAATTTATTTACTCTGTAAAGTAGCATGGGGGTCGATTTTGTATTACATAGTAGTGGGCTATTTGTTTATTTTGAATATTTTCTCACCATGCAACAAGCCAATCATTTACTGCATGAGTGAAACTCAACTAGGCCCATTGCAAGCATAGGTTTCTACCACCACAAATTTCCTGTAAGATCAAACACTTTTTTCATGCTGGAAGCATCTCTAAATCTGCTCAGTCTCCATGGTAACCATGCATCCACGTTGAAACCATGTGTTTTTTTTTTTTAAAGTAAATTGCAGTCTCTTTACTAATAAAAGTAGCAGAAAACAACAACAACCAACTCAATAGCTTGAGAGTAGGCCTGGGGTACCAGGGGTGAGTTGTGATCATGTGAATTTGAAGATATATGAATCGTCATATACTGTAAAAAAGACCTGTTATAACATCCCAGGTCAGAGAATATATACATTTTATTTTCAGAGGTCAGAATGCTTTGACACAAAATGTTCAACCATTTGTTATTACTCAGATCTAAACAAAGCATTACTCATAATGATATTCACAGTTTTATCAGACATTCACAGTTTTAAAACGTTGTGTGTGCGTGTGTATGCACAATAACATATGTGCAGATGTACATTACAGTTCCAGATTATTACAGTGCTGGACAACACTGAAATCTTTGTTAGGTCTTGGGAAAGTGTGTGTTGTAACCTAACAAGTGGGGGACTTACAAGGTGGAGCTATTCACGATCTGTTTACATGGAAACCAGCGTAGCTACAGTATGTTTATTCGTGTTGGCGGTAGCTCGATGGGTGGGGGGTATTTTTGTAAGGCATAACATGCTGCCTTTTCATTTGTTGACATTCTCATGGCTAACTCCCATTGCTAACTTCCCCAATGAGAGCTCCGAGAAGCATACAAGGATGAATTGAACGTCAGGAATTTTCAGAATCCCTGGAATGCTGTGGCAAGAGAGAGAAAGAGAGAGAACGAGCAATGTTTCATCTGTACAAAAAAAAAGAAGAAATATTAACCTGGACATTTATTTATTTATTTTTTTTGCATTGCAGTCAGTGACCTTCATAGAAATATGTTTGCCTATGGCTTCTACTGTAATCTTGTAAGTGAATGTGCACATTCACTTACACTGTCAACCTTGACATGTCACATCGCTGTATTCATCTCCAGCACCCTGATGTGAATTTGAGGCAGCGCTGCACTGCAGTTTTCCAGATCACCTACTCCAGCTCCCTGTTGCCATGCTTATTTTTTGCTGCTTACCACTGTGATAGTAGTGGAGGCCAACTCTGACTTTATCTCTGATTGACCAAGGTAATACAGTAACTCATTCAAAGCCTGCTGACCAATAAAGACTGTATTTTCCTTTTGAAGTTGTGACAGAATTATTACAGAAGTACTCAAACAGGACAACCCACCAGAGAGGTTGTACAGAAAGAACAGTAATAATCACCATCATTGGCCCACATGCTACGTAACCATTGATTGGTTGATAGTACAGATCCTCTTGTACGGTATAGCTAACTAAATGTCTATCTTAATAGCACTTGGATAAAGTTTGTCAGCAGGATAGTCTAATGTGGGTGTTGGCCTCCCAGATGGAAGCTGATAGGGTCGAGACCCAGAGTTGACCTACCTGCAAGTATTGCTCAGCAAGATGCCTAATCATATCTGCTCAATCCATCTATCCATCCATCCAACCAACCATCCATCCATCCATCCATCCAACCATACATCCATCCATCCATCCATCCATTCAACCATACATCCATCCATCCATCCTGCCATCCATCCTCACCCGCTGATCCGGAGTCGGGGCGTGGGGGCAGCAGCTCCAGCAAAGGACCCTAAACTTCCCTTTCCCGAGCCACATTAGCCAGCTCTGACTGAGAAATAATCTCTTCACCTAGTCCTGGGTCTTCTGCGAGGCGATTGCCCGGTAGAGCTTTGGCATTAAGCTCAACTCTCTGTTCATCACAACAGTATTACAATCACAAGTAAAGTGATTCCAAAACCGCTCCCGCTGTCCGATTCTCTGGCCAATCTCCCGCTCCAATGTCCCCTCACTCGCGAACAAGACCCCGAGGTACTTGAACTCCTACACTTGGGGTAAGGACTCATTCCCTACCCAGAGTAGGCCACTCAATCAGTTTCCTGCTGAGAACCATGGCCTCAGATTTAGTGGTGCTAAAATCAGCCGCTTCACGCTGCGAACTGATCGTGAATGCTGGAGGTCACGGACCGATGATGCCATCAGGACCACATCATCTACAAAAAGCAGCAATGAGATTTCCAGGGCACCGAACCGCAACCCCTCCCCACCACGACTACGCCTCGATATCCTGTCCATCACAAACAGTATTGGTGACAAAACGCAGCTCTGGCGGAGACCAACCCCCACCTGAAACGAGTCCGACTTACTGCAGAGAATCCATACACAGCTCTCGCTTTGGACATACAAGGATTGGATTGCCCTTAAAAGGGACCCCCTCACCCTATACTGCTGCAGCACCTCCCACAGTATCTTCTGGGGATACGCCTTCATACGCCTTCTCCAGATTTACAAAACACATAGTCTGGAAGGGCATACTCCCAGGCCCCCTCCAGGATCCTTGCGAGAGTAAAGAGCTGGTCCGTTGCTCCACGACCAGAACAGAAACCGCATTTTCCTTCTTCAATCTGAGGTTTGACTATTGACCGAACCCTGCTCTCCAGCACCTTGGAGTAGACTTTACCAGGAAAGCTGAGTAGTGTGATACCCCTGTAATTGGCACACACTCTCTGGTCCCAGTTTTTGAAGAGGGAAACCAACACCCCACTCCTTTGGCACTATCCCCGATTTCCACACGATGTTGAAGAGGCGTGTCATCAGTGCCATTTGCTGTCAATCAAAGTTATAAATAGACAATCAGTCTTTGCTATGAACAGAGGCACTGATTTTTGTCATCATTAACTCAACTATACTCAAGTGCTGATTGCATTGGTACATTTCCCACCATTTTGAACTTTTGAATAGAGGGTTTCCTGTCTAATCAGAAGAAATGGTAGATACATACAGTACTGTAGATAAAGTAGATATTATCTTTGCACCTGGAATATTACATTTGTAAAGTAACCCTTACCCTATAATTTACAGGTGGTGTCAGATAATTCAGATAATCTACTCACTATAATCATGGTCTGCTAGATGCCCGTTCCGTGTGTGCGCTGAAAAAATGATCTAGTGTTTCTACACAGCCCTGCTGACTCTAACATAGTGGTGTAGATCGCACCACACAACACTATCCTAGCCTGCAAGCATGTTCAATGTGGGGGACTGAGCTTCTGAGGGAGGACCCTATAGCATTGAAGGGAGAGGTGTTCTTGATTTGATTGATTTGAGTTAAAATATCAACAATCTTTCTCCAGAAACCCTGACTCCGTCTTTAAAGGTGGTAATCAAAGATATATTTTTATATGAGTGCACTTATAAATCCTGAGCAGAATTAACATTTCATCTCTTATTGCCATTAAATGTGTTGTACAGCAAATGGCAAGCATTGATTGATTGAAGCACATAATTACACATACAAAGACCTCCTTCCCGGAGTTCCCATGGTCTCAGGATCCTCCAGAGTTCCTTCCAGAGTTACCGACTGCAAGATTAAAAATTAACATTAAAGTATATTCATTTTTACAGGAACTTCCCACCCCAAGTCATTTGTGTATTTTCTACTACTAATACTATTTGTTTAGGGTTGAATTATGTGTGTTCTCCATCTTAAGGCTTAGCGGAGTGGATGTCCCTAAATAATAGAATATAATAATGGACCTAACCGTTTCACTGCTGTGGTATATTTGGCATTTTGTTGTTTGCTAAGAAATGACTAAAGTATATAGTGAAGATAGGGTTAGGGTTTGTTAAAAACATTTGGTGTTTAATGAGACCATAGTTTTACACAAATACATACAAAATCAGAGATACTAGCTCAAATGCAGCTGAACACCAATTGCTGAGCTTATTTTAGACTCCAATATACATGACAGCATGTTGGGGTTCCGGTGGAGGTTTAGCTCCTTAAAGGCATGTTTCTCCACCTTTGACCCACTATTCTACTCTTATGTAGGGTAGGTATTCTTCCTATAAAGAATTCATGCTCTGTTGGAAACCAACAATACAGCATCATTGCAAAAAATTACATTATATGGCGCTTGTATTTTGACAGAGTATATGTTCTCTTGAGGGAACAAAGAAGGCTGTTATCTCCCCAGGGACCAATATGTAATATTTGTGGCCATGTAGATGTTGTTCCATTGTTTAAAAGTGTTCAACTGGTATTTCCTCCTTAAGGTGTTATTATCAGGACGGAAAGGTGGCGCATCATGGTGTAGTCAGCGATGCTAGAGAAATATAGTGAAATAACCCATCAAAACAAAAACACATCTGCCTTCTGTACCATGTAAGTGCTCCCTCTGAAGCTCTGCCCTCCAAATTGGCAAATGTTGGCCTAGTGTTGTGGAAAGCGGTCTGCAATGCGGTGTAGAGCCAGGGCTGTGTAGAATCACCAGATATTTCTTTCAGCGTGCCCTGCACACAGAACGGAAAGCTATAGTGGACTGTGAGGAGATAGATTCAGATAAAGATTTGCTGAATTCTACAAAAAAAGCCTATTGGATTTGAATTGATTACCTCACCTTTATGGGATTACCTTCCCTGCCACTTATCAGCAGTGGTAGGCACAGCATAGAACTGCAAGGGGGATGGCGCTGTTGAGCATACTGTGTTCCCAAGTCCAATGGGCACCATCTCACTCGCCCACAGGCCTGTTATGGTGGAACGGTGGCATGTTTGGTATCCCCTAGTCTCAGCCTTTTCCGTTCATTAGTACTACGTCACATAAGCAACTCTGTGCCGAGCGTCTGATACATATACCCTTGTCTCAGCCTCTTCATTAGCACTACGTCACATAAGCAACTCTGTGCCGAGCATCTGATACATATATCCTAGTCCAGGGGTGGGCAATCCTGGTCCCTGAGGGCCGCTGCCCTGCATGTTTTAGATGTCTCCCTGCTCCAACACACATGATTCACATGAATTGGTCGTTATCAATCTCTGCAGAAGTTTAGTATTCCAACAAATTCCTGATTGTAAGTTTAACGTCCGACTTGGTTTACTTCAGATACGTAGTCGGTCATTGTGCATGTCAATCAAAATATCTCTTGTCAAATTGACGCAGTTACCCATCACATTGTCCCAGACGTACACAAGGCTAGCTCTGCATGAATAGGTCTGGCCCCATGCAGGGTTACAAAGCAGGACTGGACCTTTGCCACTGCGTGAAGGGGAGTGTGGCTGTGGTGATTAGCAGGATGCAGTGCAGCATTCGCGAGCAAGCGATGCCTGTAATTCGTCACGACCTTCAGTGCACGTCATGACCGGCACATTGTGCTGGAAATTGGGAGACCTTTGTCTCTCAACCGCACAAGCCCACTTACCCTCTGTTACTACGGTACCCATCTCGCTTTCTCTCTTCCTGAACTTCTATCATCTATCATTCTTCCTGTTTCTTTCCCCTTACTGTATCGCCTCTACTCCCGTCATTCATGTATTCTATCATGTTATCTGTAGAGATGTTATTATATAGTTCTATAAATACAAACATACTGTCATGCAAAACATGTTTCCTTAGATCCTTAGACCTTAAAAATAGTTTAAATAAAATACATAGGCAATTATACGTTCAAAACAAAAGAACAAAGGAATAAACTATCGCTCATGTTCTGTATCACCACCACCAATCTCTCTCACTCTCTCTCGCCCTCGCTCTCTTGCTCTTTCTCACTTTACCTGCGCTGGAGAAATATCGAGATAAGAAACAATGACATTCTCTTCATGGCTGAATATATACAAACTCAACTGGAGATATTTGTGAGAGAGCTGTGCACAGCAGTTTCTCTCTCCCCAGTGGCCTTGGCAGCTTATCAGCGCCTCAAGCAGATCGCGAGAACCACTTTCCATCTGTCTGTCTCTCTCTGAAAAGATGTGGCCACACGCAAAGCCTCAGTCTAGCAAACATAGACACCATTATATCCCTCAGTCAAGCGATGCAATAATGAAAACGGGTTGCATGATGGGATGACGTCTGTCTACTGCATAATTCAAACTTCCAGCGAGCACCCTTACAGCAATACTGGGATGTGCCATTAAAGGTACCCTAAACGATTTTATATGCACAGCAATATAACAGCAAACAACTACACTCACCTAAAAGATTATTAGTGAGAAAACCATACTAATACTGTGTTTGACCCCCTTTCGACTTCAGAACTGCCTTAATTCTACGTGGCATTGATTCAACAAGGTGCTGAAAGCATTCTTTAGAAATGTTGGCCCATA
>JAODTR010045915.1:0-18916 GCA_025399935.1 Amblyopsis rosae | reverse complement strand
GTTTGCATTAATTAAATCACTTTACAAGCTAAACCACATGTGCCAGCCTGTACTTTCACCTCCTCACCCTGCACAGCAAAGGCGGTCTGCCACAAAACGTTTAAATATGTCGGACTACAGATTTTTCCGGTCAAAGTCCGGCAAATACCGAATAACAGAAACACTGGTTAACATTTGCGAGATTCAAATGTTAACTATTATATTTTGTTAAGTTGCAAACTGCAAGTTTACTTACCCCCCAGTCTGTCATTTTGGGGTTATTTGTGTGTCAAGAATCAATATAGGCATAATAATTCTGTTAACTTTCCACTTCTGCACAGGTCAGGAAGTTGATGGCTATTTGTTTGTCTGGGATCAATATGTGTTTTACTTCCTCACCTGCTAAGCAAAGCAGCTGTCACCACAGGGAAAACATCTTATATTACTCTTCAGAGCCAGCCAAAAAAGAGCAGATGACTTGCCATAAACAAGGGAGCTGGGTTCATGTGTGACTGTGTGTGTGTGTTGATGTGCATGTCCAATTTACAGTAATATACTGTATGGTAGAATGTATAATTGCTTGTGTGTGTGTATGTGTGTTTGTGCATGAATCCTTGTGTGTGTGTGCTTACAGTATACTATGTGTGTGTGTGTGTGTGCTTGTAGAGATGCATGTTTGCTTGTGTGTCTGCATGTGTGTGGAGGTGCATTTGTTAGACTGCTTGTGTACACCTGCTCACGTGTGCGCGCGCACATTTGTGTGTGTGTGTAAAAGTCTGTTCCTTTCATTTCTGCTGGTGCTAAATCTAGGAGGAGCACTGATTCACTATGCCTTATTTGAAGCACAACTCAGGAATGTAATTGGTCTCCAGACACATACACGCGCGCGCGCGCGCACACACACACACAAGCGCACACGCTGGTTCCCATGGCTTTGAACCCATCAGAATGCATTAGTAGAGAACAAAGACTGTGTAGTATGAACGCTGTTGATTAGCCAATTACACAACAGGGAACGTTATGAGGAAACCAGGATGTTTCTCCTGAAGACCCAGCGCTGCCTAATAATGTCCACCCTGGATAACCCACACTGTAAACATTTACTTCCTTATTTAACCTTATTTAATCTTGTGCCCAGAGACAATGTCATCGATACGCAACAGCAAAATGGCGGTCTCCACAGCGGTCTTGTACGTCTGGGCCTTGACAGACAGAGGCTCCCAGATGCCCAGCTCATTCATGTCGGCTAAGGCTCCCGTCTCTCCGTTCACCCGCAATGTATACGGCACCCTCCTACAGCTGAGCCCAAGCTCACTGTTTATGTTTATAACACGAGGCACGGCTGCAAAGCGTGTGTTCCGCTAGTCATGTCAGGAATTGCTAGGCTGGTGTAACCTGACCCACAATGCACTCTGAGTAGGGTCTGGACACGCTCCATCTTAATGGGACTAGACCTCTGGTTAATTATAGAACTACTGGAGCAGCCTTTGACCAATGTGTTCCAATCGCCTCATCTAGCTCTACTTCTGTGTGTGTGTGTCCCTGCGGCCACTCCCCCTCACAGCTGAGAGCCATTCCTGGTTTATACAAGCCTGCTGTTTCCACTCATTCTTTGTGGGATTGTTCCAGACCATTACCTGCCTGTTTAGTCGTCTGTTTGCTTGCAGTCACTCTCTTTATTGCCCAAAAGTGTATTGGCCTTTAACCATCTTTCGATTTTGAACATTGTCGTGGATTGAGCACTTGATTGTTTACCATTTTGTTCGATTTTTATGTATATATTTTCAATAGTGTTCTCCTTTTGGTGAGATTTCATTTTGTTTATTAAAATAGTGTTCTGACTACTCACCCTGCACTTAGGCCCAATTCCTGTACTACCCTGACATTTCCGGAACACACTTGAACAGGCTTTGCATTGAGCTGAGAGCAACTGTTTGGTGGAGTCCGGCTAGGGACGTATCTGTGATGTAGCTGAAACCAGCTTCATCACAGATTTGGTTTGAAACTGGGAGAGCGTGCTACTGTCCACTGGCTCACACCCCGCTCTTAGCAGCTCTTACCCCCCCTTCCCACACACATTGCTACTTCTCCCCATACCGGCCATTTGCACAACAGAAACAATGGGGGTGGGGGTGCTATTACCCAATGGAGCAGTGTTTTGTTGTAATGCAGAAACCAATTAATACCTACAATGCGCATCTTTTCCCTTAAAGCTCTTTTGGCTCCCTGGACAGGCGCGCCATGACGACGTGTCAAATATTAGGCCAGCCGCCGCAGCTCTCTCTTGTTGTTTGGTCGCTCGCCGCCATTCTGAGATGGGAGCATCCGTTTCTTCTTCTTCTCCACTGCATATGTTTTCATCTTGACTTTTAACAAAGCCTACTTACTATTTATACCTCTTCGCCAGGAGAGGAGAGATGACAGCTCTCTCCCCCTCTCCCTCTCTCTCTCCTTCTTTTCTCTCTACCACATTCCCACTTTTATTCTCTATCACTCTATCGCACCCTTCTGAACACCTTTGGAAAGAGTGAAGCAAGTGTTTGTTTCTCTGTGCGCGTGTGTGTGTGTGCGCGTTTACCTGCTCGTGTGCACGTGCCCAGCGCATGTATGCTGAGAAGGTCTCTCTCTTTTAACCTGAAGAAGAAAGAAAACAGCAGACAGTACATTTTAAATAAATTAAATTATAAAAGAGCCGTGCGTAAAAGTGGTGATTCTGCTGTTTTCCCAGGGAAGGTGCAAACCGGTGGCATAAAGAAGAGGATGGAACCAACCCGGGCACAGTGCTTATCACAGCGTGCTACAGCACACAAGCCTTCCTTGCTGTCCAAATAATGTAGAACCCACTGCGTGTCCTACAGTACACAATGTATGATTGACCATGTTTCACCCGCTGGTTTCACCACAGACATTTTGAAGCACCGTGCTTGGGCTCATGGGTGTCAGCTTTGTAACGCTGCTTTCACCCTCAAGGGTAGTTCCAGACACAGATCGAGGAGTGCCCCTACGAGAAGTTATTTAATTACTGGTTGCCATCTTGCCCCTGGGATCCAGCTGCTAAACTCTCTCATGTTCCCACAGCCTGCGGGAACCCTGGGAACCAAACCTCAGGAACATTTTAATAGGTGCCAAAACAAGCATCTCTGTCTCTCTGTCACAAACTTTCTTATAGTCGCAAAGAGTATCTGCACCCTAAACGATGTAATAAAAGTTAACTGTGATGAGACATGGATGGTGATGTTAATGTTAATGTTATTGGGGGTCCCCCTCTCAGCCTCTAACTCAGCTCTATGACTACATGTTTAGCATTTTTTAATATAGTGCAGTGGGTGGAGTCAGGCTCAGGGCTGAATGATATACGAAAAACCCCTCTTCACTGGAGCCTGACATTATTCTGAGAATATTCCATTTCCATATACAGCTGATATTGGAGAATTGTGTCCTGTCTTGAACAAAGCACATAAATAAAATAAAAAGTCTCATTGAATTACTTTGCAATTGCAAAAGGTATTTCAACTGTATTGCACTAGCAGGATCATACACTACTACAGCAAAGGATTTACTGTAATTCAAGGTGTTAATAATTAAAAGACAAATAACTAATGTCCCAAGGGCTGGAAGTAGATGGAGATGACAAATAACAGAGAGCTGTATTCAGGGTTCTGGACTAGCAAGTGATATATTGATGGCAGGGTTAGGAGGCCAGCAGGGCGGGCCTGCATCGATGAGTGGAGAGGAATTGCTGGTACGTGCATCGAAGTCGAAAACAACGAACTGGCAATTGGTGCCGGGACGGAACCCGCCCAGGAAGCGGTCAGGATGCGTTCTGCACGTGAAGTGATTATTAGGAGACCTGAGACGTGGCAGCGGAGCTGTCCGGTGCTGAACCTGCCACTCAGCGCTGTCCAGCCCTCGACCGGCTACGGACCGTGACAACTAATGCTTGCTGTTACACTGAAATACATTGAATCACAACAGTTTAAAATACAGTGTAAATACAGTGTTCATATAAATAAACAATTTAACTAACTAAAAAATAATTTGTTTCCATGTTAAATAATAATTGAATCGTAAGTGAGATATTATTACAATATCACTAGTTTTGATCAAATAAACAGTTTGTTAAGATGGACTCAGACTTTAGCACCTGTAATACACACAATATATTATTCTATTTTTGGCATTGTCAAATATAGCCCCTCCCCTATGTGCACTATGATTTGCGCTAGTCTATCCCCTTAGGGTTTTAGTTTATTTTATCTTACCTTGTGTTTTCTTGAGATTCACACTATTGTAATGATGTTGTGCATGCATTTATATAAAGTTTCATACTGTAGGTTGAAGGTAAGGCTCACACATTTTACATTTGTTTAAACAACACATACTAAGCAAGTCTTCAATATACATAAGTCATCACGGCAGAAAACAGCCGCAGGGGCTTGATTTATACAATAACTTCAAAAAGGGTGCTTATTCTAGTTCTGCCGTTTTACCATCTTATTTATAAAATGTGATGGTTTTGAGTTTGATCTCTTGCTGTATGGATGAATATCTCCTTGAATACATTATCAAATATATGTCCTGACACATGTGCATTATTATGCTATGCTATTGTTATTTAATACAGTACATTTTAGAAAACATGCTGTTCAGTGGAAAGATATACAAAATTGTAATGTATATTCTAAAGTATACTTAAGTATAAATGCAGGTGGAATGTGCAGTATGCCCAGAACCAATTGTGTTTTAATATACTGATCATCCTGTAACTTTGTTAAAACATCCTCTAGCTGTCTGCATAACATCTGAAATAGGATTTATTTACCATATCAATGTGACACAATATAAACATTGTTTGCTCCTTGAATAATTAAATCTTTAATCTTTAAAGATTTAAAAAATGTACAATGGCTTACAAGCATGCAGGAAGATGGAGGATAGGCATCTTGCTCAAGGATGCTTGCAGGTAGGTCTTCCGCAGGGTTGGAACCAACAACCTTCTAAGATGGAGTCAAACATCCAGACCACTAGTCTAGGGGTTAGTTATTGTTGAGTGCTGTTCAGCTGGTATGATGCATAAGAGAAAGAGGCATACCTTCTGACAAATGTTTACGTCATGGCGCCAACCCTACAGTAGCGTTGTGTGGAAAGTGGTAGAGCATTCACTCACAGCTTGCTATCCTTCCTTTAAAAAGACAATAAGAGCACAGTGGAGGTGAAGGCGACAGAGCCCAGGGACATCTACTGTAAGTAGGGGTGGATTTCCTGCTACAGTCAACATTCTGTCTAATGTTTGGCGCCTACAATATTCCGGTTTATTGTCAGTTCAGCAGCTTAAGGCTATACATCTGAATAGCATTAAATAATCTTGGTTCTCTGCTTTATAGCTTTGAGAAACAGTTATTTATTTGCACTAACTGCTGGACAGTTCTAGGTCATATAAACCGTCGTATAATGTAGTGTGAATAATTTAACTTGACGTGAATGTGGTTCCACCTCCAAATGTAATCTTGTCAAATTGTATTGTAAAAAATAATTCAGATTCTGTATTGATGTCTCTGCATAATAACAGAATTAACCATCCCCTCCTCCCTAGGCTACCATTGCTCTATTTAACATTCAGAAATTACCCCAGTACCATTGGCTTATTGCCAGATTGTCAGATTTGCATATTTGATCTCCAAACTTTGCAAGCTAGGTTAGCTTGTGTAATGGTAAGATGTCAAGACAATGTCAGGATGCACTGTGCAAAGAAATAAACAACTTGTCAAATGAACTTTAAAGACATAAGGCATTGTATCACATGTTTAACATGTCTCAGTCATGTATTTATGCAGTCCTACTGTGTTTGAAAACCCTTTAAAATCTCTTGATCAAATACAATTAAATTATTATCCAATCAAACCTGATGTGCTGAAAGAACAGTGTTCTTTTCTTCTGCAGTTATACAGTTAATCCAAACAAATGTTCTAGTCCAGTTATGAGGAACAGAAAACAGTTGACAGATGGTACACTATAGTAACTAAGACTAAGGCTATGACCTGCTTGATTCCTACACTGCATACAGTACACTAGACTACAGTACTCATGATAATACAATACACTGATAATACAAACAGGCCTACTGTCCTGTCTCTGTGCAGGTGCGGCTACGGAGTGCATTTTCAGTGCACTCCCAGGCAGGCTCACCACCACCATATGCTACAACTGCCACCCCCCTGACTTGGCCATGGTGGTCACGCATGTCCTATCTCTCCTAGACCAATGAGAGCAAGAGCCATGTCCACAGGTTGTGTCTGTCCAGTCTGAATGAACACAGACATTCCAAACAAATGTATCAGCCAATGGCATTTTGCTGAGGGAGGTTACAGTATCGCACCCAAGCAGCTAAATCTACCATGCATGTCCTGAAAACAAGTCTATTTTCCCCTAAGCAGTAATGCCTTTACGCCTTACATTGATCGTGTAAAAAAAGTAAAATGCAGAAATGGCCGGGAACATTTGCGACTCTCACTTTAAAAAAATCCTCTGTGGTACACAGCTGTGTGCAGCGCCGGTTGTGGACGGTCGTTTTGCTACCCTGGTTCCCTAAATAGGAACATAAAGGAAGTGGCAATCACCACTCACAACAACAAAGCTGAATATTATTGGCTTTGCGATGCCTTTCAAGGTGGCGGAGGAATTGTTTGATTTGAGCTCAAAGTTAGCGAGCATTCTCGGGGATGACCCTGCTGTCAACCTATTGTCAAAATGCCTAATCTTGCCTAATGGGAGCCCTGGCTGTGTCCATGAAAAGCTAAGCTAATGTAGATGCTAGCAGTAGCCTCGCGCTGCTATTGTTCTATGGCTCTGCCCAACCCTCCACTTCTGCCACATACAGCACCTCCCATGAATCATATTAAACACTTGGAACGTGTAGTCTACTAAAGTGTCTCTTCATTGCTTTTTTTCAAAATCTTGTCCATAGATCACTGTTCAAGAAAAAAATCTCCATCCATATGAAAATGCAATTGCATGCTTTAAAGCCTGTAAAGAAAATGTAAACAATGGATATTAGAGAGCACACTGACGTCAAATAAAGGAGATTCTGTAACGGCGCACAAGCTGACAGTACAAGCTTAAAACGCTCTTTTACGTTGGCGAACTTAGGCTATACACCGTTTGCGTGTGGATGAAAGGTCAAACCTCATAGAAAAAGCGACATATTTAAATCTACTGTAGCTGCGTATGTGGACTAGGCATCAGACAGCCGACCTAGCCTGGTATTCAGTAGGTGAATATGTTAGGGTGTATACATAAGCCTTCTGTTATGCATCGTGAGCCCTGCGCACGTTGTCATCCAGGCAGTATGTTGGTGCCCACAATGCACTTGGTGAATAGGTTCTGGTTACTGACTCCTTTGGTGACTGTTTCAAGTCATTGCCTCCCACTGGGCGTCATTTTGAAACGTGTGGCCTCTAACCAAGCGTTGCTACAACCGTTTCTATTGTTTTATCTAGCTATCACCATTTGGAAACAAATGTATTTAGCCTACCCTTTCCAAAATTCACAGGATTGTCTACACAATGGATCTGGAGATTTTCCTTATGGGCATTTCTGCTAACTAAAATCTCAATTCCCGATATCAAAAAAGTAAATATAAATTGTTACCCAGCAAACATGGCCAAAGACAGTTTTTTGTGCCAGAATCAATAATATGCTTTCTTGGATGATGCAATTCACTTATATACCTGTATTAAGACCAGCTGAAATGCGTTTAATAATAATAATAATAATAATAATAATAATAAATAAATAAAACAACATGACAACATATTTCCATAGCCTACTGCACACACAATCCTACAGGGTTGGTTTTATTTAGATTTTTGGTTTTTACATGGTGAAAATGACACTAAGAAGAGATAAAACTTTGGGCTTATTACACACATGAACTGAATTTCTTCCAGGCATACTTATTCAGTGTGATTGGTCAGAAGCCCACAAAACCACATCCACTGGGACATACGGTGAGATGAATGTCTCTTGACCATCTGTTCCCAGGTGAGACAGTTTGCAATAAGCAAGAGATGAGAAACTAGATCTTATCTCAGACAAGAAGAACATATTGGGATTCCTAAAAAGCAGCACACATGAATTTTATATGGGTGGGTTTTTATTTAGCTGATGGAGTGGTTTGTGTTTGAATCCTCCTCCCACCTACAAATTTAGCAGTCCAATGTCTTCACAACAGAACAGAGGCCTCTGTGTTACTGTATGGTTATTTATCACTCTTAATCGTAATAAAGTCTCAAAGGGCTGCAGCCTGCACGGACTCACATTTCACATAAATAAATAAATGTCACCCCCCAGACACTATACTCCAATCATACAAGGGAAAGTGCCCACAGTTAAACAATAAGGCTACCTTAAAGGTGTTATGCTGGAGAAAGAATGTTAATATTTGAACTCATCAAAACAAACGCACCTCTCCCTTCATAGGGTGCTCCCGCAAATGGACACAAATTTCCAAAGCTGGAATTATGTTGTGTGGTGCGGTCTGCACCACTTTGACTTTATTCAATTTCACAGAACCAAGGCTGTGTAGTAACACCATATTGTTTTCAACACACTAGCAGACATGAGGAGACATTCGCTGACTTTGACACAAAGTGTATTCACTTGCAAACGCTTACTGTACCTCACCTTTAACCTTTATTATTTAACTTTTTCACATTCTTTTGAAAGTTATCTAAACTAAATAAAGTGTTTTAAGGCTGTAATACAGTATGTGCATGACATGCATGCAATAATATTGCGTAGGATTAATTTGCTAATATACTTTATACTACCATAGGCTCTTTAAGAGAAGTTTATTATGTACAGTACATTGCCATGGATTCAGCAAAACTGTATTGACACAAGAAATAATTAATAATAATAATTAATAACACAAAATACTTAATAGAGTTATTTTTCTAAAATAATTGCATTTAAAGATTCTCAAATCTACAGGGGATTATATTAGACGTACATTCCTGTCGACTCAGGAAATATAAATTATTTTAAACAAAGAAGTTTCTGGATGAATTCCAGGATATGGTTTACAGTCTGCTATACAACCAACCGGAGTTCATAACCTTCTTGAAAACCAAGGGGCCATTATGGTCTGGCCAGGATACAGTACTTTATAGCAGGTCAAGGCATTTAGTACTGTATTATTCTATCCTTCAGTACCATACATACTTTAAATCTATAGTTGTTTGTTTGTAGATGTTTGTTGTTTGTTGCCTACCCTATGTCTGTCTGTGTCTTTAAAGATAGAGTTAGGGATTGTAAACTAATAGACTTTTGGTGAAGTTCACTAAATATCAATTCACATTCTTACTATTCTCTGACTGCTATTAAAGAATCCTGTACCTCTAAACAGCCCTTGCTCTGTAAATAGGAACTCTTGCTCTGTAAATAGGAACACAAACAAAGTGGCGAAAACACAACTCACAAAAACAATGCCATAGGCTTTGTGTTTCCAATGTGTTGGGCTTCTGAGGGAGCGCCCTATGGCATTTAAGGGAAAGTTGTTTTAGTTTTGATTTGACGTTTGCAAGCGTTCTCGAGAATGACTGACGGTGCCTTTAGTTTGGTTCCTGTCTCTGTCTCCGCCACAGTTTGTGTCACTGTTGCCTTACATATTCTATCTTTGTTATTATCACAGACATAACGTTAAATGTTTTTTATGATATGAATGATCACTGACCCAGATAAAAGCATTAGGCTATTATTTCTGGTACCGAAAACGGCAATCCGTTTCCGGCAGGGAATCCAATTTTGGTATGACACGACACATGAGTGTCTTTATCCATGAGCAATGTTTAGGTTAAGTAAATCAACACAACATTATTTAAGCAGCCTATTTCTAATCCGTTTACTGTTTCTGAACAATAGCGTATATTAATCTAATGTAGTTATTGATGTGCACAGTCAGTGCAGCACTCTTGATAATATGCCTGTCCTGCAGACTAGTTACTGTATCAAAAACTAGATTTACAGATTTGGTCACCTGCAAATGTTGAACATTAAAATTTTACTTATGGTTTGTGTACTGGCGATCAACATCAGTTCCTTGCCTTGTATACTACGTAGCTGGCCATATCCTCATTGAGGCATTACCAAACAAACTGTGTGCAGTAATCTACGCAACATACAGCACTTTTCCCTCATTCGCCTGTTTCCCTGACTCTCCCTTTTTTAGCCAATACAGACCAGGAAGCTAACAGTCCACTTAGAAAGGCTTACTACGTCTCCGTGTCACATCGACATTGCTAATTCCAAAAACAACTAGAAATACTTTTCATGGAACGTGTCCTTTAAAAGTGTAGTCAGCATTTTTGTGCACTACACACTTGCACTAAGTTCTTGCATCCACACACAGGTTGTATGATTTCATTTTGTGGTAGATACCTTCCTGGGGAAATACCGATGACTCATCCTGACGGAGTGTACACAAATACGCACGTCCAATTAAATTGTATTTTAATTCATGTATTATTAGCATAATATAATTGGCTAACAGTTAATCTCAACTCACCATAACGTCTACAGTTATAATGCAATCAATGATCTGAGGAGTACTGAATGTAGTCAAACTAGCAACATTACTATTTCATAGAAAATGTGAGATGAGGATTGATGTATGCTTTATTTAACTGGATGTAAATCTGTTGAGAATTGTTTTTCCCTCTCCCAGCTAGGCCACGAGTCATTACCTGCGTTAACGCAAATAATCAATAGTTAGCATACAAAATAAAAACTGTTATCATCGGCAGGGTCTCATGTATTTTTAATGTAATTGTTTTTTTAATAAACTAAGATATATATTTACACTGATTTTGTCACAATTTACACTGATTTTGTTAGGGCATGAGGAGATGACGTTCATAATTTGTTGTTGGTACTACTTATTCACTTAACTTACTTAAATACGTAAACTTTGCTTTACAATAAAATAGAATAAAACGTAAATTAAAAAAAACTAATTATAAGTGTCTACAGAATCCATATTTCTTAAATGTAAATTAAGACAGTTCTCGAGCCTGACAGCCACTGTGCCAAAAGTGTGGTCACCTCTTGTTTTAAAATGAGTTCTTGGAACAGTTTAACCCTGTAACACCCCTTGTTGTAAAATTACAACATCTTGGCCAGAAGACCTCAGAGATCGACCAGAGGTATGTGCGTGCAATACCAGAATGTGGGAGGATGCTTGGCCATGCGAGTTACCCTGTCGATGTGTTGTGCAGTGTAGTCAAGTGCTACAGTACTAATACAGTATGTGGGATCATTTGCCGTAATTGAGCACCAATGTTCTTTTAGTAAACACATGCCAGAGATGTTACTGTATGTAGCACATTTTTGA
Organism: Amblyopsis rosae; assembly: GCA_025399935.1. Classification (NCBI taxonomy): domain Eukaryota; kingdom Metazoa; phylum Chordata; class Actinopteri; order Percopsiformes; family Amblyopsidae; genus Amblyopsis; species Amblyopsis rosae. The sequence goes on along the minus strand of JAODTR010045915.1, from coordinate 7,548 downwards.
CATGCATAATAAATGTGTTGCCTTCCACCAACGCAGCTGTGCTGTAGCCTTTGGAAACATCGATAGATGTGACAAATTATGTAAACAATGAGCAAAATATGTCCATAATTTATATTCTCCAAACACGGTAGTCAAACAGTATTCTTATTAAGTTATTAGTTGTTATCCAAAAGCAGTGAACAGAGGCACGTTCAAATTCATTGAACATTTGAGGTAAATGCGTTTTCTTAACATTGTGTGTAAACATTTCGTTAGATATAAACTGTAACTCTTAGTTCAGCGTCCATGTGTGTTTATCGTTTGTGTGTGTTTGGAAATGCTTGCAGTGAACACAGCAATTGGAAAACTGCCACAAAATGTTTGCGAACGTTTGCCTCTGTTTGCCAATTTGAACAAACCTTGGGTCTACTCCTAAATCACACCTACTGTCCAACAATGGCGTTTTGTAAGTAAGTGCTGTTGTCCTGCTACAGCTTTTAGTGCACACACACACACACACACAAACACAATAGTGATACAGTAGGCCTATCTGTGAGTGCACACACACACCACACACACACACACACAGTGGTGATAACAGTGTGACTGGTCAGCTGCATTTGTGCGAGCCTCTAAACCAGCTGGTGTTTGATGAGAGAGAAATAGTGTATGTGTGCATGTGTGTGTGCATGTGTGTCTTGGGGGATGGCGGGCAACATCACCCCCCCAACACACACACTCTCTCATTCTCCCTCTCTGTCCCTCTCTATTTTTAGGATTCCTCTGATCATTGCAGCTATGACCTCCCACCTCAAACTCAATTAATATTTATGAAGGATTATTTGCTAGTGTATATCACACTCACCTTTACATTTTAGAGGGGGATGTTATTTCTTGATTTAAAAAAAAAACTTCATATATTCTATGTGGTATTCAGAGAACCTTTTGGGAATACATTACACTATTTAATGTTGGCACACGAAAATTGAAAGTGAAGATGAATATCCTAATGGTCAATGAAACATTGATTTTAAAAGAAAACGGATTGTAGCTCTTATATACCAATTAAACAAAGATGAGCACATTTGAATGAATGAATGAATGAATGAATGAATGAATGCTTACGTATGTCTTGCCACTTGATATGCAGACCAAACATGTTAATTTTGTTTAATGTATGCTGAAATGATCATATGAATATTGCATTTGTAAATGATTTGTCTTCCACTCCTAAACAAACAGCCCTTTCTTGTGTGACCTACATTGCTATTGGCTTGCCTTACAGTGTAAGAGAATGGACCTTCTGCAAATGTGTCATTTTGAGATTGTAAAAGTGATCTAAATTAGCTAATTGTCATATCAGCTGACTTAGGCAGTCAAAACAAGAATCTTCTTAAAATAAATAATGTGTATCACTGTATGTATCTTATTGTATTAAATTGCATGATTCTGAAAGGAATGACAGTGACAAAAATAAAATAGACAGAACATGAATTACACATGTGAAAACTCTTTTGTTATTATGCATTCATATCAGCTCTTTCTACATGAACCAGTTTGGTGCTGTTTCTGTGATGACTAAGACTGAGAGAGACTGTGTTCGCTGGAGATACACACTCCATCTCCACTGCCACCTGCTTACCATGAACAGAGCCTTTGTGGTTGCCACGACAATCTCATCTAACTTCCCCTCACGCAGAGCGAACACTGTGGGCAAAGCAGTGACCAGGCCTGGTGAAGCTCAAAACACTGCTTGATTTTACATGTTTGTTTCTAGGACAGTTTGAATTTTCCAAGTTTCAAAATTCCAAGTTGAAATTTCAATTTGAAATTTGAAAGCCACATTTGCAGTCATGTTTATTCTCACTTATTCTATATGTAACCCAACTCATTGGAGGTATATAAAGTTTGTCTTCTGTTATGCAATCTAACCTGCACTCTGCTGACATAGGCTACCTGTATCTTCAAAGGCCTTTCATAAGACCACCTATGTGTACATTTATTTATAATTGTGGTTTCAGATGTAAATACGTACAGACATGAGTTTTATTATAAAATGTTTATTAACTTTATAAAAAATGTAATAAAATTACTTTTTTGTTTAAGCTGTACTATGGGGAAATGTGTAACTGCATTCGAAATGAGCATAATGTTGTGAATAGGAAGATGGGGTTTTCAGATCACAAAGCTATCACAGACAAGTGCTGTGATAGCTTAAACTCAGATGAACCCTCAGAAATGATTCCCAGAAAGATTAATTAGAACAGCAACTTTGCCTATTTCTGTGGCATTTTCGTTTTAACACAACACATTCATTGAGCCTCTGAGCAAAACCTAAAAAAAATACAAAATAAACATTTTACATAATAAATAAACAATTTGGAAAAAGGTTAATTCCTATCACAGCATTTGTAACTATGAGAAGGCATTAGCTTAATCAACATACAGCATACTGCCTACATAGCTTTAGTTTAATGTCTGTATATTATAGACAAAAGCAAAATGTAGCCATGTGCTTCATAGTTCTACTACATGTGAAATGTTGAGTCGCTTTTTTAAGGGAAGCAACGGCTACATGTGCAGCTGCGGGCTAGCCTGTTGGCAGCTGTATGCTAATTCAAGTCCTGTTTGTGCCTTTGGAATCAAAGCAAGTCTTCTTCTGGTCATTGCTGCCTTCGCAGGGTCATTACAAACAGTATGAGAAACAACTACAACTGTATTTTCCCCAACACATAAAATCTGAATATCTTCAAAGCCTCTGAAAGCTATTGGCCTATATCAGCGTTGTACTAATTGCTCTTGTTTTCGGTCAGTCGCGAAGTCATGGCCCACTTTGCGGACATGTTTTCCACCACTGCCTTTTCCACCTGTTATATTAACAAGCTATAGAGTGCATCCCCAGCTATGTTTCACCCTTTCACCTCTCTATTTCCTATTTCCCTTTTTTCTCCTTTTAGCCTTTTCGCCGCTCTCTCCTCTCTTTGGCCACGTTCATTTTACTCCCAGTTTCACATTGTTTTTTCTCTTCATCCCTCCTTCTGGCATTCCTTCGCTCTCTATCCAGGCTGTGTGATATGTAAATGTGTAGACAGCTGCTCTCGTTCTTGTCGTTTTTGATTCAGCCTTCAACGTAATTAAAAGGACCATAGTATACAGTACATGGTTGTGTTCTAGAATAGCAGATCACTTCTAAATTTCAGTTGGCTGTCAACAAACTGTGTCATAGCTCATTACCATATTGTCAGAGACCATCAATAACCAAGATGCTTCAATTTATGGTATACATTTTGTATCTGCAGCTACGTTTACATAGACACTTTTTGTCATTCCAAATGAAATCCTTCCGATTGAAGATGTCAAGTTACCTGTTTACATGCGCCGTCGCAATTAATCAGAATAGATGCTTAACATGCACACAATTATGTAGCCTAACATAGCAATAAGGTTAAAACAGGCTAGCTTCTGCCGCTTGCACGCCAGAGAGAGTTAGAGTGCTATTTGTGTGGCAGGTGTAGAGATTTACAGCTCCAGATTAAGTCATTGTAACTCCCATTCCCTTATTTATGAGTGCCGCAAATGTTTTGTCCAGACTTTGTGCAGTGGCTGTGCAGAACACTTAGTGCCGGCCTTGGACAGTCTGCCACCCTTGGCAAGACAAAATATTTCGCTTTGGGAAGTGTAAAATAAGCGTTTAGCCTATGTCAATTACCCAGCCTAGGCAGTATACGCTGATACCCATTTTGTCAAATTCACCAAATATCTCTTTGCATCTCACTAGCTTACCCTCCTATGTGTGTGCTGCAAACATAATCATGTAGGCTACACAGCCCTGGCTCCATAAATAGAAACATCACAACAACAAAGCCACTTGTTATTGGCCGCGATGCATTTCAGTGTGTGCGCACTAAGGGATATTGTTTTGATTTGAGCTCAAAGTGAGCAAGCGTTCTCTAGAATGACTGACCCTGCCGTGACTTTAACAAATTAGGGTTATTTACAGCTTTACGCTTATCAGAGAGCGTAGCCAATTGTCAAAATGCCGCCTGGCTCTCTATCAGCAACACGCTCTCGAGAGATCTGGAAATACATATACTGTACACTGTTAGAGACAGTTAATTTTAAATGTTTACATTTACCATACTATAACATTATGCCATGCAAATCCTCATCATATTACATCCAATGAGATGTGAGGCGCTCAGGAGACCGGAAAGAGAACGATTCGGTAACATTGAGGAAGCATGTAATAATAATATCCTATATTTATATAGCACTTTTCATACAGAATTGCAGTTAAAAGTGCTTTACTGAGAGGGAAAACTGCACACTAGTTGTGCTTCCCATAAATAAATACAGAAATACAGAGAAAAACATTAATAAAAATAAAGGAAAGAGATTTTAAAAAAATATATAAAAGAAAAACAGGTGCATAAAGGAATACAATAATTCCTTATCCTTTTTCTTGCTATGTCAGAACTTCAGCACCATGCGCATAGCGCCATGCTAATCTGGTGGAGGAAGTGCAAATTCAAATAGCAGTTTAGTTTATCAGTACATGTATTTTATGGATGGTTATATCCAAGACTGGGGTAATATGTTCTCTCCTCTTAGTGCTTGTTAAAAGCCTAGCTGCAGAGTTTTGAATGAGCTGTAGTCTCTCAAGCGATAGTTTTTGGGAGGACAGTGAACAGCGAATTACAGTAGAAAGCATGAATAAGACCGGCATTATTAAATGCCGAGCCACACGGCTCGTCATTTAATAAAACTCAACGAACTGAAAAGGTAACACAAACTCCAAACCAAAACCAGTGTGCACAGTCACGTCACGGAACATGAACAATAATCCGCGACGTCCCACCACGCGTCACCAGCCTATATGCCCTCACATCCACACGGCTGATGGCAATCGGCTGATTGCACGTGTGGGTGTGAGGCGCTGGCGACACGGGCAAAGGGTTGTGGCGCCTGTTGCCGCAACCCTGGACTGTGTGACCTAAATCTTAGATCTGAGTTCAACACAACTCCAAGACCAACTCCAAGACTCCAAGGTAACCTCCGATTTTAGTCAGGGTGTTAGATTTCATAGATTATTGGCCAACATTTCTCGTTTTGCTTTAGGGCCGACAAGTCACCTAATTTCACTCTAAGTAATGATTACTTAACCATTTATTTATTGCCAAAAGCCTGTCAGTAATGCATTCTAAAGCTGCAGGATCATTCGGTTCAGTAGAGATGTACAGTTGTGTGTCATCCGCGTAACTATGGAAAGATACATTGTGTTGCCTAGTGCTAGCATGTATAGTGAAATTAATAACGGGCCAAGGCAACTCCCCTGTGCAACCCCATACGAAATGTTGTGTCTCTTAAACACATGTTCTCCAAGACTGAGGCAAAACTGCCTTCCTTTGATGTAGGTTCGAAACCAAGTTAACACATTATCAGAGAGACCCATTCATATCTGAAGCTGATTTATTAGGATATCATGATCAGTGGTATCAAATGCTGCACTCAAGTCTAGGAGAATAAGGATTTAGACCTCCTAAGCCGGAGATCATTGATTATTTTGGTGAGAGCAGTTTCAGTGCTGTGAACTCTGATTGAAATTCCTTATGGATACAGTTTTCTTTAAGAAAGGTGTTTACTTGAACCGAGACCATCTTTTCCAGTATCTTACTATTAAATGACAAGTTTGATATTGGCCTGTAGTTGGTCATTGCATTAACATCTAGGTTGGATTTCTTTTGTAAGGGTTTTACAACAGCTGTTTTGAACGCATCAGGAAAAATGTCAGTTTGTCAGTGAGGTATTAATAATCTTCAAAACATGACCTGACAGACTGTCAAACACCAGCTTAAAGAATGATGTGGGCACAGGGTCAATACATGAGGTGGAGGAGTTACTTTCAGTGACAATCTTACATCTCATAATTACTACTGCAGGGTTTACTGTTGTTATCAATGGATTAAGTAGTAGTTAGAATGATGGCTCTAATTGAGGCCATTTTGTTATTGAAGAATAACAATAGCTCTTTACACTTTGAGGCGAGAGGGCTATGGGGGCTAGGGGCGGTATTCAGAAGATGGTCAATAGTGGAGAACAGTACTCTAGGGTTTTCAGTGTTCTGAGATTATATTTGTGAAATAATCCAGTTTTGACAGGCGGATTGCGTTGTTATAGGCATTAATGGATTCTTTGTAAATATCACGGTGAACTGTAAGCCCAGTGTTCCTCCATTTTTTTTCTGCTGATCGACATAATCTTTTTGAAGACTTTAACATTAGCTTTATTTAACCATGGGGATACTTTGCCAGTTGCTCTTTTTTTGGTCTTTTGTGGAGCGGCAATATTCAATGCATATGACATGCCAGTGTAACCCTAGGTTGTTTTACAATGACGTATGTTGGCTCATAGATACCTGGATGAACGAAAGGCTGTTGCAGGGAGTAGCAGGGCTGTATTTTTAAGGGTATTGCAAAGTGAGCTTCGACAAAGTCCTGCCGATGTATGCCAATCACAAGCTAGTGACATGCAGCCACACACAACCCTGCGTAGCAACACACCTAATAGTGAGGCTAGATTAAGTGGCCAGTGAACCCAATCAAGCTCGATATGCCAATGTCTCTGTTGATACCAATGCACCAACGAGCAAATCCAAAAGTTAGTTGTGGAGCACGTGATTCGAAATGAGCCTGTCATCTCACCATCTACCCCAACCAGGATTCACACCTTCTCAGGCCGGATGCCGAGGCCAAATGGTGAGGTTGACTATGAGACCTGGCGCACACAGGTTAATCTTCTGCTTGGTGACTCCTCAGTGACAGATGCTCAAAAAGTGAGAAGGATCCTTGAAAGCCTGATGAGTCCAGCTGCTGACATAGTTAAACCCCTTGGCATATGTTCACCACCAGATGCTTATATTGTTCAGCTTGACTCCGCATTTGGGGTTGTTGAAGACGGTGAGTAGCTATTTGCTGCGTTCTTGAGCTCCAACCAGAACGCTGGGGAGAAGCCCTCAGTCTATCTAAATAGATTACATACTCTTCTTGCTAGAACGATTTCTAGAGGGGGAGCATCTGCTGAAGATTCGAGTGTACAGCTGCTGAGACAATTTTGTAGAGGCTGTTGGGATCAAAGTCTCATCATAGGCTTACAATTAGAGCATAAGCGAAGCAACCCCCTTTCGTTTACAGAACTGCTCCTGATGCTCAGAACTGAGGAAGATCGCCGATCTGCAAAGTTGGATAGAATGAAAAAGCATTTGGGATCAACACGAGCTGCTGCACATGTCCATTCTGTAATTGGAATGTCTACGTATGAGGATCAGCTTATACCTAAACCAAAGCGAGAAGAAACATCTAAACTTAAAAAGAGAATAGATGAGCTAACTAAGCAAGTGGAAAGGTTGTCTCAGAATCAGAGAGAACCCAGAGAAAGTACACATGTTGGAAAGAGTGACTGTCTAGCAGTTAGCAACACAAGTATGAGAAGAAGCTGTGATGGCCGTGACAACAGCCACACATTTAATTTAAGTACTTGCACCACACTTGCACACACCCACATGTTTATTGT
>JAODTR010045904.1:10000-18918 GCA_025399935.1 Amblyopsis rosae | reverse complement strand
AGAGGCTGAGACTAGAGACAGACTCTTATGTGACGTAGTGCTGATGGAGAGGCTGAGACTAGAGACAGTCTCTTATGTGACGTAGTGCTGATGGAGAGGCTGAGACTAGAGACAGTCGAGTAGTAAGAGTAGGCCTCTTAAACAACACAATGGCGTAAAACAGTATTCACACGTCATCACGTTCTGCTGAAATAGAAAATGTTTGTAGGAATGGGCGATATACTATGTGACGTATTTTTATGTTTTTGCTGCGACTCGCCAACTTCAACAGAGCAGGCTGCAGCGAAGCCGACACGAAGTTTAAATAATGTCCTATTATGATTGATCCGCTTCTTCACGGAGACTTCCCTCCGCTGTGATGGTCTTCATTGAAATGAATTGCATCCGGATCAACAGAATGCATGATATTAATGAATGAATGCGGCTTTTAGGAGTTTACTTTAGGGGGCCTCCCTCTCAGCCCCTCCCCCTCACTCAGCACATGGACTGCGTTTTCAGCATTTTTCTAAATTGTGCAGTACACTGTCCAGTGGGCAGTGAAGTCTGGACGGCATATGGGCCAATAGGGACAACAGTGTTATTTTTACCTGCCTATCTATCTACATTAAAGGCAGGGTCAGTCATTCTTGCTAACTTCGAGCTCAAATCAAAACAGTATCGCATTGCGGTTCTCCGCGGGCGGCACTTAAAACGTCCAAATGCAAATACATTGTGAAGCAAAGCGTAGCGCTACGGCTTTGTTGACATGAGCGGTGTTCACCACTTTGTTTATGTTGCTATTTACGCTGCCAGGGCCGTGCAGAAATATCAGAATATTTTTTAAACACGCACAGAGAACAGAGAGAAAGGAGGCCCACCGTTGGTTGTCTTGGTGTACACATAGGCCTGACTGGGACAGTGACCAATCAGAGAAGGAGACGTAATGACTGATGAGACCCAATCAGGAAGCCTGTCTGCGGCATCCATTTATGCCCGTCCGGACTAGAGCGCAACCCCCGGAGTTTTACAACTTTAACTGTACTAGCAGGGCTTCTGTTTTAGGAGCTCCGGAGCAGCACGGATGCAAGGCTTTAAACGTAGTAAAAGATAAACGCATTAAAAATAAAAAAGTATTAGTGTATGATGTAGTCTCAGTTCAATTCCATAAAATGTCACACATACAGTACTTGAGACACCTGTAACCGAACATTTACATAATTCATGAATGGACAGAAAGCTAAATCATCATTGTATTACCTTAGTTATGTAGCAGGCGCATGTTTACATGTGTGAGTTAGTGGTAGTTGTGATGTGACTCAAAGAACCAATCAAAAAGAGGGTACCTGTTCCTCTGTTACTGGGTTCAATGGAACTGACAGGAGAAGATAGGGAGAGAGATGTCAATCAATCAATCCATCAATAAAGTGGAGTCTGGACACACTCGACAGTCCTGACAAGAAGTCAAACCTGGCACATGGACTCAAAACTCCCGTCTTGGTTTACAGACCCGTTAAGTATGTGTGCGTGGACAATCTATGAGCATGTTCCTACACCTCAGACGGTCTCTCAATGGATGACAAAAGGATCCATGTTTACACAGACACCACTTAGCGTACGGTCTAGAATGCTGAGAGGCTGTACAACGACCTCTGACTTACTGGCCAATTACCTCCAACCTGCCAGTCTGTCTGACAGCCTGGCAGCCCGGCTGTCTGTCTGTCTGCCTGGCAGCCTGTCTGCCTGCCTGACTATCTGCCTGTCTGTCTCTCTTCCTCTCTGGCTGCCTGTCTGTCTGCATGTCTAGAAGGGAGGGAGGGGTGAGAACGGTCTCATACTGGAGAAGGGAAGGGTGTGTGTTGTGCACAGTCAAAGATAGAGAAGTACTGTATTGGAGGAGGCATACAGTATGCGTGCAGTGGTGCACCATGGGAAATACATTACAGTAGCTGGCCCGCTATTGTTGACATACCTGGTTCTCTGTAAACTTGACACAGTCGCTGAAATAGACTTCCTGTGTGACTCAACACAGTGGCTGACATATATATATATTCAATTTCTGTGAGTAACATGAAGATACTCCTTAATCCTGATGAGTCATGGTGTCTAATTATTGAGGGTGGGGGGTGTAATGGGATTACTAGCTCGATTAGACAGAGAGCCCGCCTCCCTGGGTACGGCATAGGATTAAATCCTATCAAATGTTCCTTATCGTGCTAGACAATGTTATACCCGCAAGTCTCAGCTCCAAACTACCACCCAGACTGAAGGCATAATCTGACTGACACACTCAGAAACAACTTCATAATTTGAAGACATTTTCTGTGCCTCTGTATAATTTGTCACACGTAACACAACAAGATATGCATAAAGTTTGGCGAGAAAGTTCTCTCTCTCTCTCTCTCTCTCTCTCTCTCTCTCCCCCCCCTCTAATCAGGGTAGCGGGGTGTTCAAGTACATAAACACATTTATTTGTACAGTACATAGATACACCACAACATACTGCACAGTATAAACAACATACTGTACTGTACAGAGTTAATCAGATGTTACAAACAGCATGTCACAAAGCACATAATGAAAGAATCTCTGAAACTGAAAACTTCCCATGGATTCATTTGACTGTAGTAATACATGTATTATAATGCACTGGTTCTCAAACTGGGGGTCGGGACCCCCCGGGGGGGTCGCGAGACACAGATTGGGGGGACACAAGATGATACAGTATAAGCAATTAAATAACATTTTAAAATGATTAAAATGGCATAGTTTAGCCATAATTGTTAGTAGTAGTTTATACATTACTTTGATGTATTCTGCTACTAGCCTGTATTAAAATACTATCAAATAATAATAAGGCTGTTATTCCTCTACCACCTCTGGGGACAGCGGGGGTCGCGGGTCTCTGGCACTGTTACTTTGGGGGGTCGCGAGCTGAAAAGTTTGAGAACCCCTGATACTGTACTACAAATTCCACATTACTTCAATGGCGTCAGTGCAAACGTGACATCGATTCTATTTAAAACCAGAAGCCCAACCGGGGCCACGTAAAACGCTGGTGGCCGAGCCGTATTCTCGCCTCTTCTGGGAGGGACCACTACACCGGCTGATGTCCGCTTAGTGCGATGATAATCTGTGCTCCTCTCAGCAGCTGTGTCACGAGCCACGTGTCATTAGCGCAGGCTGGCGCGGCCTCTTTGCAGCGTGAAGCAGAAAACACAGGCCAAAAAACCAATGATTAAATGCCTGGTAACAAAACACTAGGTATGAGAGACACCGAGAGAATGTGTTTTTTTGTGGTCAGTGCCATGTGCGTGTGTGTGTGAGAGATAAATGTACTTTGTCTATGTTCATTTGTACTGTATGTTCTATTTACTGTACGTTTAGTACTCCCACACGCAGGGCCCAACAAAAAAATACCCACCAGTGATTTTTAAACCCTGCTGCCAAAGAGCACAATGTTTGCCAGCCCCCCCCCCAGGGCATTACGTTGTTCAACATAAGAGTTGTCATGACCTAATGTGGATTTATTTTTTTACTCTGAACCAGTATGTACAAAGTATAGATGCTATATTAACACAATGTAATTGAATTACAACATTATATACTACTCTAAAATGTTATGAGGATCTTTTTATTCTGTTTCAATATATTTATAAGTTATTTCCCTTTGTATGTATGTGTGTGTATATATATATATATCTTTATATATTTTTTTTTAAACATTTATGAAAAAAATGTCAAATGTTAACTCCTGGTGTACCTACAGTATCTGCTGTGTTTATGACGCACTGCATCACGTTCAGTTAGGTGGGGTTCAAGAGACCGACTGGCGTCAGACGGGGAGGAGATGGGCTGTGGATCGAAGGGCCAATCGGTCGGCACGACTAATAACAACAAAGGCTGGCAAACAGCACCCCCCCTCCCCCCACCCCACCCCACCCCAACACTAAAAACGTAACAACCTCAAATAACAGTCAGCATGGAGTAAACGTTACAGACAAGAAAACGTGCCACTTTGTCCACGTTAGCTTTGCTAGGTCAAGACAACAAACGTCCACATAAGGCCGCTTGTACAACCCAAAAACATGGTTTGCGTTTCTGTAGTCCTGCCTAATATGGAGCTGTTTCGGCTGCCACCACTAGTATGTGTGGGAGTCTCTAGAGACCAACACCAACTAATTGTTTTCCAAGGAAGGTCAGTGATGTGAACAGGGGTGTGTGTGTGTGTGTGTGTGTGTGTGTGTGTGTGTGAGCAAGACTGTATGTGTCGTGTCATAAAGACGTCCCGCGTTCCGACCCACTAACTACAGTGGGAATGTCTTGATACATTTAGCTGAACTTTAACTTTACCTTAACTGTCAGCGCCGCAGAAGTAGGGGTTATAAGGGTGGAAAGGCATCGCTACAAATCAGTTCAGTATTAATCCATTGCCAGTAAAGCCATTTACAGTTCATAATAATCAACACTTTCCAAGAAGAAGCAGATTTCCAATTATTTACTTGGTGGGTTAAGAACATAGTAAGGGCCGAGTCAGCCCAGGAGAGGCCCTGATATTTGGCACAGGTTGAGATGGGAGGAGATCACGCACGAGACTACTATTAGACCTTGTGCGTCTGTCAGCAAATGCAGCCTGCGGCTTCTTCTTTTTCACATCACGCACGCGAGGACACTGCAACTTGTGTCACGGTAACCAAACAAAAAGCAAAGGGTCAAAAAGGTGACACGCTTATCGGTGAATATACCACAACAGCAGAGGGAAAAGGAACGGTCTAAATATACACATATTTAGACGCAACAGAACACACGTGCACAGCATAACATGCACGACAAGAATGGTACTAAAAGACAGCTAAATAATGATAATATATTTATCTTATTTACAAATGTACAATACATAAAGACAACATGTACCTAGCCTTCACTGTAAAAACAGAATAATATAAGCACACCTCTCCTGGTTGAAAGAATGTGTTTTCCATGAAAACATTATGGGGACTTTCTTTGGAAGGCTAGCTAGTTAATAAATAAACAGAGAGCGCTGCCCTATTATAGAATTAGGAGTCAATAACATACACGAACAAGGAACTATAATATAAGATGAAAGCTAATCTTTAAACTATTGATCTAGTTAGTGTGAACTGAACTAAACAACAGCATATTAGACGTTTAGAAAATAGATGCACGCACACACACACGTGCACGTTTGTCTGACATGTACTGTAAGCATGTGCTTCACTCCCGTGAGTTAGTGTGTGTGTGTGTGCGCACCTGTGCATATTGAGCATGTGCGTCGTTTCACATACAGACAACGCATCCATCAATAGTGGCACACTTATGCAACCGTACAGTACATTAGGCTGGAGGTCAGCGACAAGGAACTAAAATGATCGCCTGCAGCAACAAACTGCAACCTTTTCCATATAAATCAATGTCACTGGCATATCAGTTTTATTCAAAATTGTAGTATATTCTATACCGATTTAAAGCTACAATAATAAAATATTTTAGCTGAAATATACGTGGCTGTGGGCTGATCCAGATCTAATGCAAGTACGTTTAAGACAGTTTAAGATTGCAGCCTTCAGCATGTGAAATAATGTACAGATCTTCTTCTTTATCAGATTTCTTTAACTAATCACAAGGTAATTTGTTAAAAGTCAATTTTCTTTTCATACTTGAACTAGATTATTTAATTAGGCAACAGATTTATGTAAAATGATATGTTTATATCACATATGAACAATTTACGTATTACAAATAAAAAAATACTTTTATCAGCATTTGCCTTGGCTATTTCAACAGTCATACACCAAAGCTGGACAGCATCAGATTTCCAGAGTACAACATTCCAGAACAGAACAATTTGTTAATGAACACCTAGAACACCTCGTACAACAAAATACAGTTAAAAAAATATTTCCGTTTTAATCCAGGCAATCTTCTATCGAGTTTAGGGACCTCACATATATGACTTCTAATTGTCTCTTTGACTCATCTCCATCAGTTAAACATTCATTGAATCAAGCAACTGATCACTGGAGAAGTAAAGGTCTAACGGATACATGGACAAACACAGTCACGTGACTATTCGGAATACCCACAGGGTAAGAACAAACAAAACACAAAATGTTATTAACAATTTACCCCAGGGCATTTAGAAATAAACCCCTGGGTCTCTATTCATACTTCTTTTTGCATTTACAAAACAATGTGGAACCACACAAATGTCACATTGTTCCGGATCTCCAAACTGCTGCTGAGAACGGGTAGTTTTCAAAACAGCAGTGCTGTGTTCTTCAACAGTTGAGCGTTCTCTTTTTATGGGCAAAATAAGTGAAGCATTCACCTCCCATCAGAAAACACAGTGACACCGATAGTACTAGCGCTGTCCAGGTGTCCCGAAACGTCCCGTTGCTCCCCAGAACCTCAGACAGTCGCAGAGCTTTTCCGTCGCTTGGCATCTGCTATAAAATAACTTTCCTCGCTCGAATACCTTCACCCCCCCCCACCCCCCCCCCCCACAGCCACCCATCTCACAGAGGGAATAAGTCGTGGCAGCGATCCGACCGCCCCGGAAAACCTAAAGCGGTGCGCGTCGTCGACCATATCTCGCTAGACGTGACAGGTTCTCCCGATGTCGCAGTGATGGCGGTGTTCCCCGGGGCCTCCTCTGTGGCCCTGCCTGGAGGAGTCCCAGAAGGCCTTCTTGGCAGCGTTGGCCCCGCCGGCGCGCCGCAGACAGAAGGAGCAGAGGCGCTTCAGGCCCTTGCGGAAGGCAGAGTTGGAGAGGCTGTAGATGAGGCAGTTGCAGAAGCTGTTGCTGATGGCCAGCCACGTGGTGAGGAAGGACACGGCGGGGCTCTGGTAGACGCCGCCGCTCTCCAGCAGGAAGTAGAGGATGTAGGGCAGCCAGAGGACGTAGAACACGCTGGTGATGCGGAAGAGCACCGTGGCGTAGCGCCGGTCCGGGTGTGTGGGCGGCGGCGAGGCCGTTTGCTGCGCGCAGTCGCGCGACGGCGAGGCCGGCGCTCCCTGGTGCTCCGCCCCCTCCGGCGCCCCCTGGGGCCGGTACCGCGCGTGCCGCTGGCTGATTTGGCGTGTGTGCTGCCTGCAGATGCGGAAGATGTTGGCGTAGGTGAAGCAGATGGTCAGGGCAGCGGGCGCGTACAGGAACGCCACGATGAAGGAGGTGAACTCCGGGCGCGTGTGCCACTTCAGCGCGCACCACTCCACCACGTCGCCGTGGTAACCCGGCTTGCCCCAGCCCAGGAAGGACGGCAGGAAGACCAGCGCGGAGTACAGCCAGATCAGGGCGACGCAGCCGCGCACCCTCCACGGCGTCACCACGGCGCCGTAGCTCAGCGGCCGCGTCACCGCCACGTAGCGGTCCACGCTCACGCACGCCAGCGACGCCATGGACACCGCCTTCAGCACCGACACGGCGTAGCCGAACGCCTGGCAGGTGAGCCGCAGGTGCGGCGCCCCCGGCGGCCGCAGCAGGGACAGCGAGGGGATCAGGCAGCTGACCCCCACCAGCAGGTCGGCGTACGCCATGGTCTGGATGAAGGCGCTGGTGGAGTGCTGGCTCAGCAGCGGCGCGCAGTGGAAAACGGCGATCACCAACAGGTTGCCCGATATGATGAGGCCCGTCAGCAGCAGCATGACGGACACCTCCAGCGCGCAGGTGTGGAAGACGTGCGGGTAACCCACCTCCAGCAGGCAGAACGGGCCAAGGGAGGAGGACGAGTTGAGGGCATCCAGGACGGCCGTCCGGCTCTGGTTCGGCTGGACCGGGGTGCCGTTCATCGTCGCGGGAGGGAGGCGTTTGGTGGGAGCCCTGCGGATGGGTATCGGCTGGAGGGTGGGGGGAGCTGGTTGGCTAGGTTTGGGCCGTACGCTGGGGGAAACTTCTGGCCGGCGAGGTGGGCATGGTGGGATCGGTGGGCTCCGTCGTCTTCTTTCTTTCCTGGGAAGGCGAAAGGGGTAAGAAATGTCGAGCGCGGACCTCCGTCGCCCCCTCTCTTCCCGGGTGGGCGCTCGTCAAGGGCAAGATGCGACTTCACACTCGGTAAATAATCAGACGTCTTGTTATCCGCGCGCAGCCGTCTGCTTCATCGCCGGCGTGTCAGCGGTGCAAAATACCTTTCACGGGCGAGCGGGGAAGAAAATGAGAATTGTTACCGTCGTTTTCTTTTCTCCCTTTTTTTCTTTTCAGGAATTCCCGGGCCGAGCCGCGTGAAAATACCTCTGTCCTCCGCCGCCTATAAAGTCAGCGATGGCTTCAACATCTGCCGCAGCTGTGGAGAGCGCAGAACGGGAGCCCTCTCGCCAGCGTAGTCCACGCACCGACAGCTTCCATTAGACAGCCGGTGTTGCGCAATCGGCTGCCCATTAGCGTGGACGAGAGGAGGGGATGTTGAAGGTTACGTGTGCCTGTATAATCCCGCTGGCTTCCCGGGGGCTGTGGGTTGTCCCGTCCACTCTCCTCTTAACCGGTTGTCCCCTCTCTCTCTCTCTCTAGTTGGTCTTATGTCACACTCTCCCTTGTGGGTACTATGACTGTCTCTCTCTCTCTCTCTCTCTTGTCTCTCTCTCTCTCTCTCTCTCTCTCTCTCTCTCTCTCTGTCTCTCTGTCTCTCTTGACGGTGGTGGCCGGCTGGTGAGCGGTGGTAACGTCGACTGGAGTGGAAATCAGGGAGGCAGGCATACCAGAGCTGAGAGAACACCCCCCCCCACACACACACACACCCCCACAAACAACCACCCGCCCCCTTTGTGTCGATTTATCTTTCCTTCCTGTCTTTCTCTCTCTCTCTCCCCTCCCTCTCTTTCACTCTATCTACAGGAACAGAGCAATAGCGGCCCCTCCCCTTTTCTCCGGGGCTCCAACCAATGAGGGAGTGCGAGGGAGGGCATGTGGCCATACGGTACCTTCTCCC
>JAODTR010045904.1:0-5000 GCA_025399935.1 Amblyopsis rosae | reverse complement strand
AAACATGAGAAAAACATTGAAGTAAAAAGAAAACAAAATAATAATAATTTCCATAGAAATGCATTTAGCGGCTTCACTGCAGTTATTCCTGGGCCTTTACGCAGCCTAAAACAAGCAATGAGCCTCGTCAATCACGCAGCTTTTGTGGCAGATTATTAATATGCACATGCGGAGAGTCAGACAGGTGCTCCGGGGAATCAGACATGCCGTCAGGTAGCAGCGAGTGAGTTTGTTTTTCCTCTCGGCAGGAGGCCGGAGGGAGGTGTGGGGAGGGGGAACACCACATCCGGGAGCACTCCGGCCCGTGCTTGTCTGATCGCGTGCCGCTTCGCGAGCGAGCAAGCGTGTGCGTGTGCGTTCACGTGTGTGTATATGCATTATGTGAGAGCTATGTGCTCAAATGCGGAAGCATTTGGAGGCAGCGTAGACCACAACAGGGAGTGATATTTGACATCGCCTGAAAAGCACGCACGCACGCACGCACGCCCTCTCTCAAAATAAATTACATTCACTGCACCACACATGTACTGTAGCTAGGAGAATATAGAGACTCAGAGGCTATGGAAAACATAAATGTGCACAATAGCCCTGTGTGGTACACACACACACACACACACACACACACACACACACTGTGCCTGCCAGATAAGCACTACATGTGTTTGAGATTTGCGTTAAAATAATTGCTACCCGTTTTCTCTGTGAGAAAAAGAAAACTGTGTGGTTTTCAACCTGATCCTGTAATGGATCCAATAGAATGGGAAATAAACAAATCCGGTCTGCATCTGAAGGTATAAACAACTCCAACACAGCCTTCTTCTGTTCAGAACAACCTCCCCCCGTCATAAACTTATTGGGGGGGGGGGGGTTCATGATTAAACCAAGGACAACAAGAACAGTCAAACTCAAACACAATAATGTATCCTATAGCCCTGTCATTCAATCCAATCTGATTGCTTCCCATTAACAGGAATGTTGTGGGCCCAATTGACTTTGCGGTGAACTCCACATCAGGATAGAGTTAACAACATTTCAATAACACCGACATAACAAATCTGGATATTACCAAGGTGGTCCAAGTCTCTCCCTTCACACCGCGTTCTCCCTTCAGAGGCTCCGCCCCCACACACTGGTCACACATGGCCAAGGCTGGGGATAGTGTCGTGTGGTGCGGTCTGCACCGCTTTGTTTACGCTCCCATTTACAGAGTTAGCTTTTTTGGCGATAAAACAATACGTGTATTATTGGATGGATTATCGGCGACTCCGACTTTAACGAACGACAACGACCTGCAGCCTCGTCTCCACCGGCAACCATCAGGACATGTAGTGAAGGCACACAAAAAAATAAAAAAACGTCGCTGGCGGGAACACCTTGTGCACAGACTCAGCACAAAGGGAAACATACAGACAAGACCAGACCGTAAGACAAATACACAAAGTGCACATAATAAATGACCGCTGGCAGACACAGTACATTTCTTCTAGACTGGGGTAACCAGACCCAAAATGCACTTTGTGAATGGGGCCTGGACGTGCTCCATTGGGGATAGGTTAGTGCTCCGCATCCATAGACCTCTGGTTAGTTTGTAAACTGCTGGAGCAGCGTTTAACTAGCTGGTGTTGCTACGCCAACGGTTTGTACCTCTTCATCTAGCGCTCAGCTCACTAACCCACCCTCACTGGTCTGGGCTGTGTTACCGCTAAAGCCAACAGCGTCTCCCGACTATAACCTCCGCTCAAGAGCCGAGAGCAACCACACACACACACTTACGACAGAAGACATGAAATACTACCTGGTATCATGTCAGTGCCTGTACTACATGTCCGTCCAGCTGAGGTGGGCCGTGGGTGAAATACAGTAGACTTACACTTAGGGAGCTAAAGTCCCTTAGGTTAAATGAATGTTTTCTACCTAATCAGATTAAACATCAATACAGGATAGCACTTTTAAGGCAAAAAAATACCAAATACACCGGCAGTATCTACTGTATGTGTTGTCCCTGCAGAAGACAAAGAAGATGTTATGATGTCATGTCATCATGTATTGCCATACAGCACATGGCCCCCTTAGGAAAAGCAAATTAAATCGTTTCACTCTGGGCGACCAACCACTGCAGAGCGCTCGTCTCTGTCGCAGTGCGCCACCCACAAATGTGGCACCTCCACACCAAGCTATACATTAAGGGCCATCTGTATTTTGTGTTCTCGAAGAAAACATGTCTGCATGTAAACCCAAGCAGTGGGGAAGAGGAGAGACGAAGAGCAGCTGGAAGGGATGGGGCTGCCCTCTATCACATGCCCTGACCAGCCCACAGGGGGCGCATCTAATGAAGGGGCTCAACTCAACACACGCACACAAACAAACGCACGCACGCGCGCACACACGCGGTGCTAATAGCAAACACATGGGGACTGCCTAGGAGAGCTAAGTGGAGCTGTAATAGCAAGCCTCCCCAGCTACTAATTATCAGTGTTCCCCAAGCCAGGTAAGAATACGAGCTCTGAGTTTTACTGGCGTCTTGAGTTTTTCCTTTCTTGTACTACTGAGCTTCTGAAGGTTTTGACCCACTCAGACTACACAAATGGTGTCTCCTACACACACACACACACAGGCTAAACAAACAACAACATAACATATGAGAAATAACCATGAACCACTGATAAAAATATATACACCTTTGTTTTGAAAGAGCTGCATAAAGTATTTTAAACCCTCCCATTTCAGACAGGTATTCTCTATATGTAATGCTAACATGCTTAATATCACACCATGAAACAAAAGACACCTGGAACTACTTTCAGCAGAGGACACGCCCCACTGCTGTGATTGGGCAACGTAATAGACACCTACAATGTTGTCAACAACACTTTGCCCCTAGAAACCAATCTATACGTTCCACCAATAAAACACAAAACAAAACTAAATAAATAATATAAAGAGTAAAATCCTGTTGATACCACCCAACTAGAGTTCAATCTACACATTAGGCCAATAAAGCAAAAAATATATATAATTTATAAAAAGTGCGAAATCCTCTCACTACCACCTAATTAGAATCTCACGACCTTTGCCCCTCGAGGTCAATACACCAATAAAACAAAACATTTTTTTTAAATATAATTGATAAAAAACTTTAAATCCTCTCGCTACCGGCTAATTAGCATCTCACGACCTTCCAACGGGTACCGACCCCACGACCTCTACGACCACCGCTCAAGACCAAGGCCAGCCCGTACAGTACCTTAGTGATGAGGGTGCGGTACTCTTCCACCTGGTGGTCGTTGTTATGGCAACCGGCCAGGAGCTGCCACACTTCTCCGCGGAGCGCCTCGGGAACGCCACTGCGCACCAGCGCCGGAAGTGGCCGGGGGCGGACAGACAGGTTGAGGTGCCTGAGGAGGATAGACAAAGCAGACAGACAGGTTGAGAGGAGGGTGGAGAAAGCAGAGGAGGTGGGACAAAGCAGACAGACGGGTTGAGAGGAGGGTGGAGAAAGCAGACAGACGGGTTGAGGAGGTGTGCCTGAGGCTTTTTTTTTTCACCGAGGGGCAGTTTGCGTTACAGCCAGGAGTAGCCACATGACAAACAATAATAATAAGTAGCTAATAAACGCATATGCAGACAACAAATACATAACAATAATATACAATATAAAAATCTCATTATGTTATTTAGAAAGCCAATGGCAGCAGGGAGCGAATGAGTTCTTAAGTGTTTTGGTCCTGCGCCTTGGAAAATCAGATATGCGCAGATAAGTGGTGACTATGATCAGCCAAGATTGACTGGGCCTTCTTCAAAATCCTGTTTAGACCGTAGAAGAGCAGGAAAGGTCATTCAGGGTCGTGCTGCACACGTTGTGCAGCACGACCCTGCAGCCTGTTCCTATTGTTGAGGTTAAGCGGGCCCACACCAGCTGATTAAATGTGACGACTGATTCAATAAAAACAGAATTAAACATGTTTATAAAAGGCTGGTGTCTTGATGAGATTGTGTCTTGATAAAAAAACGGATGCACTGGCAGACTTTTTCTACACATTGCATCCACATGAAAAATCTAATATCAGCTTGCCGTCAGTTACTATCCCGAGGCATTTAAACTTTACCATCAAGCATCACAGGAGAGGTGACAAGCTGGACATGTCATGAACTCTACAGTCAACTCTTTGTCCAAAACTCTGATTGTGGACACACTGATGTCCAAGACGAATGACTACTAGTACCCATATGCATCATGTCTCTGGTCGCTACAGGGCCCCAGTCAAGGTCCTCAATACTGAGCATAATCACACACAATGAGAGAATAGCTGTAATATGATGCCCGATGATGTTGGCTTTGGCCAAGCGGGAACCTCCGGTGCTGAGAAATTAATACGGCAAAGTGCCAAAATCTGCCACTTGAAGCTGGCTGCAAAATGGAATCAATCACCAAGAGGCTGCAGTTTTAAAGTGCATCTATTCAACTTGCAACCACTACATGTCACTGCAGCAGCTGCGTCTCAGCCCCAAGGAAATGCTTTGTGGGCGAAACACACACACACACACACACACCTGGACCCTGCTTTGAAAACAAAGGACGTAGAGATGCTCGGAATGCAACGCACAGGGGAAGTGTGATTCCAGTTACCTAGAGTCAGTTAGTGGCCTGTCTGACTTGGAGATTAGTTTGTGTTAAACAGTGAGAGTGTGGAGATTGGGTTTCGTGTTTTGCCATGTACAATGCAACAACAGGTGCAACCAGACTGACAATGGCCAAGCTGAGGAAAACGTCAATGAAATGTCGTCGATCAAACACGGCTTAAAATATGATTTGCTAAATCTTTATTAAGCAAATCCTTCTAATAAAAACAGACTTTATCGCAGACGCTGCATTTTCTTACACCAGATACTGCACATAGATGTAAACCCTCCCCCCAAATATTATATACATGTTCTTATACCAGATACTGCACATAGATGCTGGGGGGGGGGGGGGGGGGGGGGGGGGGGGGGGGGGGGGG
>JAODTR010045873.1:0-42113 GCA_025399935.1 Amblyopsis rosae | reverse complement strand
TCGGGATCCCCCAGTCAGAGCTTTCCAATGTGGCTCAGGAAAGGGAGGTTTGGGGTCCCCTGCTGGAGCTGCTGCCCTCGCGACCCGACTCCGGATAAGAGGGCGAAGATGGATGGATGGATGGAATGTTACATTTATACGTTTGAATAGATTTTACTTGGTTTTCTAGCTATAGTATGAGTATTCTATGATCCCAATACCAAGTACAATTAAGACATTATGTTGAAAATAATATAACTGGCATAATGTTAAAAAAATTGTCAACTCAATGTAAATGTTAATAAAAAATAAAAAGCACTCAAAAATGCCATCATGGCATTTACAATAAATAATGGAGAATGTGGAAATAACTATTCAGTGCTGAACCTATGAGCTTTAAAGACACCCACCAGAGGAGTCGGAGGTCCAGGTGGCCAGAAAGCCTCCCAAAGATACAATGTGGTCAGCTAGGAAGACGATCGCTAGCTTGTTGGAGCCAGACTTGATGATTCCAGGGGAGGTGCTCCCGCAGTACTGGCCGATGACGGGCGCACCGGGGGAGGCCCCGTTAAAGATGGTGAGCGAGTCCCAGCGGCATGTGGTGTGAGGCTCCAGGTGGAAGTAGCTGAACGTTAGCTGGAGGAGGAGAACACTGGGTTAGACAGCCAGGAGCAAGCATGGCGACTATACAGTAGCCACAATGCTGGCCCAAACCTTTATGGGGCCCTGAGCAGAATGATTATTCTTCCTTGACATTACTCTTTTGAAAGTGATGTGTAATTGTTTAAACCATTGTGTATCAACCAGTATCTAGCCAGGCCGTTAACATAATATTGCACATTTGTATGATGATATCTATATTTGTTTATTAGCGTGTATTTACTGTGTTTATTTATTTAGTTTTTAAATCAGGTGCTCTTAAGGGACATCTGGTTGCCATGGGTGACGCTAAGTAGGCGCTTAATTCAATAATGTCAGGCTGTCAGGCCGTTCCTGATTGGCCGTGTTAGCTCAAGCATCTCCGTTACCTGCATTAAACTAAGGTTGAGTACTCACAGCAATGGTGTGCCCCACAGGGGCCTGCAGCAGCCAGGCACAGCGGCTTGGGCCTGGGTAGTTGTTGGGGTAGTTAGGGCTGGCCAACACGCCCCCTTCCCCTGCCTGCATGCCTCCACAGTCTGGGACATGAGAGTCACATTCATATTAAACACACTCTCACATGGGGGACTGTATCTCAGTGCTGTGGTCAGGCATGGTTGTGCGAGGGGCTCACCAGAGAACAGGTACTTGGCCTTGAAGCCCAGGTCCACCCCGGCCTGGTTGGTTCGGAAGTTAACCCGGAGCTCTGGGGTAAACACTACGATAGGCAGTGCAGGTGTGGTCTGACCGCAGAACCGGCCCAGTGGCTCATCTGGTGCAGAGAGGTAGAACGCAAACACACCGAGGCTTGGAGTCAGGACTTTGTCCAGATATTTCTATTTAAAATGATCATCTTTTCAGGAAGTTCTCTGTGTGGCTCACCGAGGCGGAACTCGAGGTAATCCAACTCGCAGGTCTGGTGGTTCTCAATGTGAAGGTCCTCAATCAGCGCAACGATGGACGAGTTGACGTGCTGCGGGTTCTGGACCAGCCACTCACAGTTGAGGTTGTTGCTGTAGTTGGACACCGGGTAGCCTGGCGACGTGAAGTTGCCACCAGCAGGGTTGTTCAGAACACCGCCGCACTCTGTGGAGGAGAAATGTGGACATTAGGCACCAAACACATCAAATACCACTGTTAAGGTCTGTTGATACAATCAAACAGACTATACAGTTTAAGCTACAATGAACACAACTAGAAACATTAAAAAATATATTCCAGCCACCGGGTTAACAGTAATGCATCTTTAGCATTGAGAATGAAGACAAATGAATTTAGCTAAATACAACATTAAACAGGAGAACCATACCAAGTCAACAGGATATCAATAAATAACGATGCACAGTATTGCATAGTGCCATAGGTGGCGTCTATAAACCTGCAGCCTCGAGGGAGGAATAGCTCGCCAGGAAGCCCCCGTTGGACACCGAAGTGTCGGAGTGGAACTGGACGGTCATGGTGTTGCCCGATGAGCGGGCCTGGGTGCCTGCTGGCACCGTGCCACAGAAGCGGTTCAGCCGAGGGGCATCGGACGCCAGCCCGTTGTACACCTGTGTAAGTGGCACAGGTGGATGGACAACTTCTTATAATGAATGAAATGTACAGTAACATTTTCTTGTGCTACTGTACTTTCTGGCCACAAGGGGACCGTGATGACTCACGTCAACGTAGTCGAAGAAACAGTCGCTGCCGGAGCCTTCCAGCCGCAGGTCGCTGATGGTGAGTGTAACTCTGCGGCCCTGGGGCACGATGATCTCCCAGCGACAGGCGCGGCTGTGGGGGTACAGGTTGGGGTAGTTGGGGGACGAGATGGTCCCTGAAGCAGCGTTGAGCTCCCCTCCACACTCTGCAGGGACAAGGGCATGCGGCCGTGATGCTAACGGACAATCTAGCGTTTGTAGAATACTGTGCGTGTGTGTGTTTGCATTACAAGTACCTTCCACGCTGGCTTCAAATGACAGACTGAAGCCTGGTGCGTTCACACTGGCGTCGCTGACAAATCGGACGTATGCGAAGCTGTCTCCCGTGTCCATGGGCGCTGGGAGGCTACTGCCACAGTGCCTGCCCAGCAGACGTCCTGCAGAAGAGAGGGGAGGGGCGGACAAGGCCTGCTGCTCTGAGTCCATACAGTAGGATGAAGGATTTCCTCTAAATGCTGCACATTAACATGCTGAAAACTGGCGGCCACTGTGGTCACTAGATGTAACTGCAAGCTTACTCGGCAGGGCTATACCAAACGTCTATAGAGAGCCGAAGTCACTTCCGAATTATAGAAAAAGATATCAAATTCTTCAAGTCAAGAAAGTCTATAAGACTGAAAATATGTATTTAGTAAGACTACAAACCCCTGTGTCGTGTAAGTATGACGTTTTCGCAACACAATCCTCAAGCCGAAGAGAGACTTTTTTTGGTGACGTGTGTTGTGTGACGAAAGCTGTAGTTCACTGAGCGGTTACACACTAAACTAAAGATTACTTTATAGTTTTACAACAAACTGCAACGTTCTTGACTTGAACAATGATCTTAGACAAACATCATATGTGTACTTTGTGTCACAATTATAACAGAATCTAACATGTATTTTATTCTTGCCGTTGACTACGACTGACTAAGGTCCCATTATGCGGAAGTGACTTCAGCTCTCTATTATTAATTAAAGGGGGCCTATTATGCATATGTTTTCACATTTCTGGAGTCTACTAGAATAGATTCATATACAATGATAAAAGAAAACCACAGAATTCTTCGCATACTGCTACATCATATGACTGCACAATCACCCTTTGTCTGAAACGCACTGGTAACGCATATATATATATATATATATATATACTTAATATGCAGGGTTGTTTTGTTATGCTGTTTGTTTTACTGGGGTTTATGAAGATCAGATCTAATTATTATAGCAATTAGCTAAAGTCTCTCTATATAATTTTGTCTGCTACTAGTATGACTGTATATTAATTAAAATATTATATTATGGGACGTTTAATAGTTAATACTGTACCATAAAAAGGTTATCCTATGCAGACCATAGAACATTCTCTAAAATGTGAATGCATTCAAATGTCCAGTGGCTGGCATACTGTATCTGTGGATGTTGCACCAATCAGAACATCCCACCAGCTCTCATACATACAGCCATGTGGTCTACCTGAGGCGTTGTACTCTCTGATCTCCACATAGTCGCTGGTGCAGTCGGCCGTGGCCTGCAGCTGCAGCGTGCCGTAGGTGAGCCTGAGGTAGTGGCCCGTGGGACCCTCCAGGTACCACTCACAGCTGGAGCTGGAAGGGTAGTCAGCCCCAGGGAAGCCCGGGCTTTTTATGGTGCCGCTCTGCCCGATGTAGGTTCCTCCACAGATGGCTAGGAGAAGAGGAGAGGAGAGGAGAGGGGGGTGAAGGTTGTAGCTCTGTTTCTCTTAACCTACTTCACATGGTCATATGAGTTTATCACTAAATAATAATCCATAAAGGGTTCTACCGGTTAATCGGACCATCTAGGGCACTGACACAACATATTGTGAGAGCTTCTTCAACATGTTCATAAACTGAAAAACATTTACATTCAATACATTTCCCACAATTCCCTCCCTTGCTGTGAATAATAAAGTTACCAATCATATCTTAATCCTTTAAGAGCCTGCCCTGGACCGGCCTGCTTCCTACCTATTGAATACTTGGCCTTGAAGCCCTTGTGCTTGACGCTGGCGTCGGTACGGAACCTGAGGAGCATGCTGGAGCCGGTGGAATGCTGGGTAGAGGGCCGAGTGTTGCCACACAGCCGGGCGATGGCGTCAGCGTTGGACGTCGCCCCATCGCGCAGCTCAAGGTAGTCATAGAGACAGCTGTACAGTTATGATGCCATAGAACAAGGGACATATTATGTTAGCACTTTATTCACTTCGTGAAGGCCAAAAGGTTTAAACCATTTTGTCTCAACTAGGCTAGGGGATAAAAGTTTTGCTTGAGTGATTAAGATTCCCATTCTGAATTAATAACTGAAATGTACAGTATATCGAGGTTAGGAAGCTATACAGTCAAGTGTTTAATAAGAGTTCAGTATTTCTTTAAGTCTACACCTGTCACTATGAGCAGAGTAAACGGGACAATGTACCCGGATGTAGGCTCGATGTAGAAGTCCTCCTCAAAATCTAGCTGGACAGATTCTCCGTTGGGGACAGAAATGACCCAGACACAGTCAATGTTCTGGGGGTAATTCTCGGGGTAGTTAGGAGAGGTGATATACCCGGGTGGGTCATTATCGCTCAGCTCAATGAACCCTCCACATGCTACAGAGACACAGTAGAAGATGGTGTACTTAATAACACAGGTAAAGGTGACCTACTGTATATCGTACCAGTGACAGAAACCAGGAATATTCCCTCAATGTTTCTAAATTCAATTGAATTATTCAAATTAGGTGTACATGTAAACTAAAAGTACATAAAAGAATAAAAGAAAATGATGCTATTAATACAGTATGTTGCTAGTAGTGTAATGGGGTGCTTAGTAGAGAACAGTATGAGCCTAGCAGCTTGGTAGTAAGTAGTGTGTACATATTGTCAATATGGTTATGATGCTAAAACTAATATGACAAACACAAATGGAATGTCCATGCTAGCTCCAAAAACAGAACATTATATTATGCAGATGCCAAGGACACATTGCATATTAATACATTTAGGACTGAATGTGTAAGAAATGCCATTACAAAGTACAGTCTGGGACAAATGGATGTGTGAGCTTCTTTACCAAGGTTGTGGGCTTCGAAGGTCAGCTTGAAGCCACTGGCCTCGTTGGAAGCATCCGAGACAAAGCGCACATGGAGGTGGTTGTCGGTGGTCTGTAACAGGGAGGGGCGGCTTGCGCCGCACAAACGCCCCCCCAAAGACGGGGCAGAGACATCTGGTCCGTTCCTCAGCTACGGGACAGGGAATAACATAGAAGGAGGAGAGAATGTGGATACTGCAGGTAAAAGAAGGGATGGATAGATGGGCAGTTTGTGGGGGAGGGTATAGGGCCATTGTATTACAATCAATAACACAATCAATGCCGAGAGCTGTAATGGAATCTGTGAAAGCCAGGCAATAGTGCTAGACAGACAGATGGGACTCAAGACTGCTGGTTCATTGCCCTGGAGACTCCATATGTCTGCCATCATGGAATATAAGCAACATCCATGTACTTGTATACACATTAACCCTGGTTAAATGGACACAGCACAGACAGCAGTAGCCCACATACACCGGCTGATGCACAACTGTCAGAGAACTAATGAAAACACATAGCTTCAATATGTAACATTTAGAATGCATATGTAATGTTACATATTCAAATAAAAACTATTAACTACATAGTAGCTTATACAGTATCCAGTGCTGGGATACATTTGATAAAGATGTTATTTTTATATCTTGACAGATTGGAGTGTTAAACCTGATGCCCTCTGCCATGTACCTCCATGTTAAACCTGATGCCCTCTGCCTTGTACTGTACCTCCATGTTAAACCTGATGCCCTCTGCCTTGTACTGTACCTCCATGTTAAACCTGATGTCCTCTGCCTTGTACCTCCATGTTAAACCTGATGCCCTCTGCTTTGTACCCTCAGAAAATATATATTGAGTCAGATGTTATGATACTACAGCTTCAATTGTTGTTTTGTCCCTATGCATGCAAGTTCCCCTATGAAACTGTGACTGTATAATTAAACCTTAATACAGCTGATATTTAAGCATAAAGAAACTCCGTGATTGTATTAGTAAATATATAAGTATTCAACCTAGCTGGTCTGGAAATACAGCTTGGGTAGGGGAGGGTCACTGCAGTTAATGCTACTGCTAGTAATCACATGCGTGAACCAATCACAACAGAGACTCACCTCCACATAATCCCCCGTGCTGCATGCGCTGCCGAAGCCCTGCACCTGGAAGGGGCTCTGGAAGCTAACGGACACACGGTAGCCTGGCGTCACCATCACGTGCCAGCTGCAGTCCAGGCCCGATGGGTAGTTTTGGGGGTAGCGTGGAGAGCTGAGAACCCCCCTATCAGCATGCAGGAGACCCCCACAGCCTGGGAAGACACAAAGACTGCATGCTTCTGTATCCTCTTTTACTACATTCTGTGAGTATGTTATTAATGGCAGTTCATTTTCTGTCAATGCATTGTTTAAAATTAGTTATGATTAGTTACAATTAGTTATAATTAGTATCATTATAATGAGTTAGCCCTAAAGGCGCATCTTCTCTAAAGTGTTATGAACCGTGAGTCAGTAGCCTTGTGGTGGCCACGCTCCACTGGGAAGGGTTAACAGTTGTTACCCCCTACCATTGGTGAATTTGAATCTATTGGACAGCGCTGAACCAGTTGGCGTTGCTACAACTATTTTGATGGCCTCATCTAGCTCTACAACCACTGAGAAACACTGGTCCGCCAGCAGGGCTAAAGCAAACAGGGTTTCCAGACTGTAATCTCAGCGAAAACAATTGAGCTAGAGAAATAGTCGAGCAGAGCTAGGCTTTCAGTGCACAAATAACAAACATTTTTGAAGGTGTGCATGTCCACATTAACTTATAAAGATTAAGAACTTTGAAATGAATCCTCTGGCTCTCAGGTAATGCTAACCACTGACCTCTGTCTCCGGTAAGGCTAGTCACTGATCTCTGTCTCCGGTAATGCTAGTCACTGACCTGTCTCAGGTAATGCTAGTCACTGACCTCTGGTATAGGAGGCGTTGAAGCCGTGCCCGCTAACACTAGCGTCAGAAGTGAAGCGGATGAACATGGAGTCCCCTGTGGTGTGGATGGGTCCGGGTAGCTGCCTGCCACACAGGTTGGCCAGTATTGGCGCCACGTTGGTCTCACCTGACCATGGGAGCGGGGGAAATCAGTTCAAAGGTCAGTTTATTCACCTGAAATTGAGCTGTTAAGCCTACAAGTCTACTCTAGTCTGGTACTAGCACACATATGCTAGCACACTTATGCTAGCACCAATAGATGGGTTTTACCGTCTCGTATGATGAGGCTGTCGTAGTAGCAGGTGGGGTATTCCTCCATGTCTAGGGACAGCAGGTTCAGCTCTACGGTGGAGTCGGGCGAACGGATCACCCACGTGCACTGCAGGTTGGGGGCATAGTCTAGGGGCCACCCAGGGGAGTACAGGAAGCGCGGGGTATCTTCAGGAATTAGCACGCCTCCACACGCACCTGGGAGGGAGGGCACGCAGTTAAAAACGGCAGAGGGTAACTTCTGCAGAGGCAAATTGTCAGCCCCTCTGGTCACAAGGTGCAACTACACTTTTATTTGTATTATTATTTACTGTGCCATAAAGTCACAATTACAATACGTTAACGTAGGTACAGCAATTATGTGCAAGTAAAACACACATGCTCATAAACAACATCATGTGTGAGAGCATCAAACACATGCGTGTACCTGGAGCTATAGTGGGGATGGGCCCAGAGTCTTGGACAGCGGTCCACTCCACCAGAAAGCCTCGACCTCCAACTATTGTGTCTGACCGGAACTCCAGCGCGAGAGTGCTCCCAGTGCTACGCAAAGGGTGAGGCCGGTCCAGGCCACAGTATGTGCCCATGGGGTACGCATGCACGTTGGGGCCGTCGAATATCTGAGAGAGCCCACAGAACAAAATGGTTTGGCTGGGAATCTTACCGGCATAGCACAGGAGGAATACATGTATTGCCTCATGTTTGTTTGTTCTCCATGAGAAATAATCCTACTGTCTCATGTTTGTCATTGTTCAATGGAAAGGGAAAATGCCAGTCAGAGGGATAAAGGAAAGCCGCCTCCAGAGAATAGTAATTATTTTTACCTTACATTACGGTTTTTATCATGTACTGTCTTGTTTGTAATACCCTTTACCTTTTTTGTACTTTAGCGGAGCCAGGTCAATCGATTTAATTGCATTTTACCATTTCATCCATTGTTTCTTTATTAATGTATTCAATTGTAAAACACTGAGCTTTACAAATACCCCTGTATGAAAAGTGCTATATAAATAAAGTTTATTATTATTATTATTATTATTATTATTATTATTATTATTACAGTGGTTCACTGGCATGATGCACTCAATATTCTGATAACTGGAAGCAAAACAACTAGCATGTATTTAAGTGTGTGACTATGACTTATGGAGTCACTTAGTCACACACAGACACACACACACACACACACACACACACATTCTACCTTGAGTTGGTCATAGTAGCAGTCGTACAGGTCCTCGATATCCATGTCCAGGAAGCGGATTTGGACATAGCTGTCTCCGCCCACGGTGATGGTCCAGCGGTAGTCAGCGTTGTTGGGGTACGTGCGGGGATACAGGGGGGATGCTATCTGTCCAGATTCTCCTGCCACGTCATTACCATACACTGGAGAGAGGGAGAGAGGGAGAGAGGGAGAGAGGGAGGGGCTTAACTGAAGACCATGAACAGTTTACATTGTATGTGTACAAAATAGCATTTGAATAGCAATATCAGCATTAGAAAGGTGGGACAGTTTCAGGCCTAAATCTGCCCCCCCCCCCTCCATATACATCGATTGCAAAGTGTTTAAAATAAACAATAATAAAAAATTATTGGACAATAAAAAGGTTTATTACAGTATATTCTACAAATGTACCGCAATAATTTAACATTTACCGTTTTCTGGTTAGATGCAATGATTATGACTATGATTCACAAACAGAGCACCAATGCAGTAAACACACACACAAACACACTCACAGTGTGAGAATGTTACTCTAAATCCAGCTCCACTCTGGGACGAATCGGAGTGGAACTTGATCCAGAGGATGTGGCCAATTACAGATGTGTAGTTCACAGGGAGGTTTTGGCCGCAGAATCGATCCACCAGCGGACCTGTGGAATTCCCCTCCCTGATCTCCAGGTAGTCCTTGTTACAGCCGGAGCTTTCTTCCAGGTGGAACATTCTGACAGGAGCAAACCAGGCCATTGAAGACTCAAAGATACTTTAAATGGCATGTCATTTTAAAAAGACTAAATTGTGTAAACACAAAACTTATAATAACTAAATAAATATAGCAAAATGAACATGTTAAGTATCCCACCAGGGATTTCACGTAAAATGGTAAATAATATAAAATGATGCTAACATGAAGGAGAGCTGTATGCGGTTTCCCGGTGAGCTAACAATTGTCCAGACGCACTCCACATTAGGAGGATATGCATATGGGTAGTTGGGACTGTTAAATGCCCCGCTTTCCATCAAGAGATTTCCACCACAACCTGAGAGGAGAGAAAAGCAAACACTTTGTTTAGGGAGGTTTAATGTGAATGAAGTATAAGACACAGACAGCATGCTGTATCAAGTCATGACAGTGGATGATGGGATGCCTTACTTGAAGAAGAGCCAGAGTAGGTTGCCCTGAAGCCTTTCATCGACACAGACTGGTCGGTAATGAATTTCACCACCAGAGCGTTGCTGAATGACGTCACAGGATGAGGAATTTGATTTCCGCAGTAGCGCCCTGAGATGGAAGATAGCATCAAGTCTTATTTGACTGATGACTGTATATTAGATCATTGAAGAAACATATTTACATGTATACTAAGGCAGTGATTCTCAATATGGTACAAACCGGTTTTGAAGAAAATCACTTGTACTGTAACTGCTTACACATAATAATAAAATAGATAAATAATAATTAAACAATTACTATCATGACCAAATCTGACACACACACACATACCTATTGAAGGGGCCTGGTAATTGTCCCCATCTAAGATCTCCACAGCGTCGTGAGAACAGTTAGTGTAGTACATCTCCAGCTCAAAGTCAGTGAATGATAAGGTCACATGGTTTACTGGGCAGAAAGAGACATCCAAGAGTTTTATAACTCACTAACTCAGTGTAGGTTACTGTTGTTTCTTGGGGGGCAACTCACTAGGCTCTTGAGCTCTGATAATCCAGCTGCAGTTCTGATTGGGCGGGTACATGCCTGGATACCGTGGCGACGCAATGGCCCCACCCACATCATCAGTCACAATGTTTGCTCCACAAGCTTCAATGCATAAATGAACCACATAATCTTTATTAGCCAGCCATGTTACATCACGTTGTATCCCTCACCATGTTCAAACATTCAGGTCCATACCCTCCGAAAAGCGTGCGCTAAATCCGCGATGACTGAGGCTGGCGTCGGACCTGAAGCGGACGTAGATAGTGTTTTGGGTGGCTGTGATGGGGTCAGGACGCGTGTTTCCACACACATGGCCCAGCAATGGGGATGACATGGTAGGACCATCATAGATCTGCAGGAGAATAAATCTGCATTATGATACATTGAAACAGGTGGTGGGGTATATCATTTTGGCATTATATGTGTTCTAGTAGCAGGTGGTAGGCTGAATAAGACATTTAGTGTTAATATACAGTATATAAATAATAACGTACAAGATGTTAAACAATTCTATCTGTTCAACACTTCAATCTTGTGACAAGCAGGGCATCAGAAGGCTGGTATTTATATTATAAACGTCACATTTAGCCCAACTAATAGCCCTTGGATTGGAACTGGAGATGCTACGGTACCAGAATATATGCTGTAATGTCATTCTTAAACAGTGTAAACGTTTAACGTTCCTGCGTAATTTGTGTTCTTCCTCTCACACAACTATGTACCTTGTTGATACAAAAAATCTGTAATTCTTTTGAATTCACTTCTGCCAAAATCTTTGTCATTTTTAGACATTTTAGAGGGGAGATTTATAAAAATAAATTCTTTAACAATTGAGTCGGGTCACAAACCATTGGTCATATACAGTGTTTCACTTATGACCGAATGAGAAAGCAAATGAACATGTTAGGAATGAGATACAGTATGTTACTGTGTGAATGGCACATGGTATCACCCAGTGACTTCATCTATTGTAAATTGTTGAACATGTAGTGGGTCATCCCAGGTCCATGTAACGAATGGGACCAAATGTAATGTTTCACTCTATATAAGGAGTCCTCTTACAGCCACGTAGTCATAGATACAGCCGCTGTGTGGCTCGATGTCCAGGTCGGTAAAGTTGAAGAGGACGCGGTGGTTGGGGTCCACACTGATGACCCAGGAGCAGTCCACGTTGTTGGGATAGTTGTTGGGGTAGGCCGGGGAGTGGATCTCCCCGTTCGGAGCAGTGACCGGACCCCCGCAACCTAGAAGGAGCCAGGCAGTGAGTACGAGCTACAGTCTTTGTGGTGTTGGTTTAAGGGTGGACCCCCTACTGTACCTCCCTGGGCCTCCACCCAGCTGGCGTTGAAGCCACGTCCACTGACGTAGGCGTCAGACGCAAAGCGCACAGTGACCATGTTGCCTGTGCTGGACACCTGCATGGGGTTGGACGTGGTGCTGCACAGCTGGGCTAGCTGGGGGGCATGCAGGTCCGGACCCCCGTACACCTGGGGCAAACACAGGTCAAAGGTCACAACGTGGTGGAACACTAGAGAGAACGAGAAAACATAAATAAAAATAGCAAATAATAGCAACAAAAAACACATTTAACACATTTATTTAGTAAATAAACAAATGTAAAGGTATACTCCTCAATTGTGTAATAGTGCTCCAGGTACCACACAACTTCCCACTCCAGGGGCCTTATTTATAAAACTCGGCGTAGAAACATAAAACATACAACATTGCGTAAACCCAAACATCAGCTTTATAAAACCTGTGTTGAACTCATAATGTGTGCATTCATAAAGGAATAAACAGGCAGAGATACAGTATAGACTGCCTCACCTCCAGCACATCATAGTTGCAGTTCTGGTGGAACTCCACATCAAACTCATGGATGGTGATTGTGATGCTGCTTGCGGCTGCCGTGGTGATATGCCAGATGCATTCCCTGTTGTCCGGATAGCGACTTGGGTAGCCGGGGCTGCTGAAGGATCCGGTCGGACCAACAAGATTGCCACCGCAACCTGTAGGGGGAGACAAAGAGGTCAGAAGTGCTCTTCTATTCTACATACACACAAACATACAAACATACACACATACACACACATATACATATAATGTACACACACACCCTGTGTGCTGTATACTACTGTTTACTACAGCCACTCTAGATAGCGGACCAATCAGCGACTATGGGGGTGGCTACATGCGATGATGCTGAAGTCAAGGGTGTCTTGTAAATGGTGGTAGAGCTAGATGATATAATATAAACAGTTCTAGCCTCACCTAATATTGGTTAAAGAATGCTCCAAAATGTTCTATATTAACCCACGGTCCAGTAGAATGCATACTGTATATAAACAATCAGCAATGGAGCGTGTCTAGACCATATTCACAGAGAGACGTTTGGGCCTGGTTACACCAGGCTACGATATATCTCAGCTCCAGCAGGGCTAAATAATTGTCCCTCACCATTCTGGTACCACATCATCTGGAAGCCAGACATGGACAGTGAAGAATCGGATCTGAACACCACAGTGAGACTGGAGCTACTCGTGGTGTTGGCTGGAGGGGGCGTGGTTCCACAGAATGTTCCAATCAGAGGAGCTTGCTCGTTAGGCCCGTTATAAAGCTGAGGAAATAGACATTGACACCATTAACATTATTAACAGTATAATTAATAAAGATATATACAGTATAACTATAAATAGTATGCATATATTAGCAATGTTTATAAAGATGTTCATTTCACATACTATACCATGATACATTCTATGGTTGCATACACAACACAACCATTCTGTGTCAGCTTGTCAGTTTGAATGACACCGCTCAAGAAAACTATGCAACTATTTAAAAAAAAATACACAATTAAAAAATATATAGTATACTGCCAGGTCAAATAAATCTCTTGCAGATATAAATAGTTGCAGAAAAGGACATTGTATTGTTATTGCATTTGGTTGCTGCTGTAGCCTGATCTTATCAAATATAATGTGAACAACCAGCTTGACAAATAACACAGGCTTTACTGGGACAGATGCTCTGCATTTAAAGACACGCATGCATGCACACACACACGCACACACGCACGCGCACACACACACACACACACAGCAATGAAGGATTTGGGCATGGATGAGATCATTTTAGCTGAACACTGCCAAACACAATGGGAAAAAAGCAGTAACTCCTGAGGGAATTTGGGGGACACAGACACACACAAATGTCTATTTATCTCCTGAGCCAATCATGTCATTGTGTGTTATGGTTGCCATGGTGATGGGGGATGTGGCAGTTGTAGAAAAACAAAGTCATTTTTTCCCTTCTCTGCTTCCATCTCCTTTCATCCAAAAGCTCTTTTCAGCAAGGGGCTTGAAGAGGCCTCAAAAGTGACCTGCTGTTATGTAAGCTCTGCCTTACAAGGGCAGTACTACTGCAGGGATGCTTCTTTAGGAAGGAATACACTTTCCAACTGAACTGCATACGTATAAATACACATTATTATTGAGCCTCATGTAATCTGTCAGTGTCAGAAATGTAAAGATTAATTTTAAGAATAACATACAGTATATTATACTATTTCAATGGTTTTTAGTATGCATACAAAATGTTTGTATGGTGTATATCTAAATCTAATTATACTACATGATTTGCATAAGATATTTAAGTACAATTTACTATATGAAATACGTGTCATACACAAAACACGGTACTGAACAGTATGTCATATACAAATATACTATAAAACACACAAGTTTACTGCAATGTTATATAAAAGATGTATGTAAACATGTACAAAAGATTCACAAACAGAGCAATGTACAGTATATAAAGTTGACAAATGCTTAAATTTAGAAGATATTGGATTATTATAGTTTTTTTCATCCGGGGACAACCACTGCATTGTAAACTGTGTATAACTGTAACCAAGCTATGATGTCATTACTTGAACTTTGTCAGACCACATGTTGGCAATTACAAAGGCATGTACTCATATGAGTCAGCATTTGACTACCGCCTTATTGCATACTGGTTTGTTTCCCTCATTTCCTTCCTGACTCAATGTATTCCTGTGTTTTGTGTATCACTAGGCTGATAAAGTAAAACAAAAAGAAGCTCTTTATGATTTACAGTACGAGTAGTTCCTGCTGAGCCTATTTCCAATGATGTTGTCATAAAATCCAGACCTTGATGAAACTTGACTATAAGCCCTATGTTTCCCTCTAAGACAACACCAACATCGGCAGTAAGGGGGGCTCCCCACTTCCTATAACTTCATCTGGTGCTTGCTTCCTCTGATGTGTCACAGGAAGTTGCAGGTGTGTGTAAGTAGAGGCACCTTGCTGAAATAATGTTATTGTTCTTATTATGTTATTCAACATAGTCTTGACGAGTTATTTGAGATTTATTTCCTAAACACGGTACAGGCACAGTGTAGTTACACGTGCACATCTGTACTCCTACCTTGATGTAGTCGTAGCTACACAGGTCCGAGAGCTTTTCCAGGTCGAAGGCGTTGAAGGTGTAGTTGATGGTGTTGCCCATGGTGGCCTGGATGGTCCAGCGGCACAGGGAATTGTGGGGGTACGTTTTGGGGTGGTTCAGAGACTCCACCATGCCATGCCAGCCTGAGATCACCACGCCTTGGCAGTCTGCACGAGCGCACACACACACACACACAGATTTCAAAACCTCTCAGATTGGAGTACTTAGTACTGTACATGTATACCATCACCATCGGTGTATGAATGTGTGTGTGACTGGGTGAATGTGAGGCAAAATACTGTAAAGCGCTTTGAGTGGCCGAAAGGTTAGAAAAGCGCTATATAAATGCAGTCCATTTACCATTTACCATATACAATGGTACACAACGCTAAATAATAGAGGTGACGCCAAAACAACCTCCTCTCCTCACTGACCTCCTCTCCTCTCACCATCACATCAACAACAGCCATTATAGCACATGCCAGAGGCTGCACGTCACACACACGTGCATGCGCGCACACACAAACACGCACACTCTCTCCTTGACGTTCCTTTGTTCTATGATTGTGTTACTGCCTGCCCTTCCCAGGACACTCAAGGCTTTCCTTGAGTTTCGCCAGGGTGTGCGTGCGTTCATGCATTTGTGTGTGTGTGTGTGTGCGTGCGTGTGTATAAATGAGGGTTGAACATATGAACAGAAATAGCCCGTTATGGTAGCAAGGACTAAACATCACAGGGAACTTGCTTTTAAAGTGCATCTGAAGTCCTCACCTACAGTAGATGTTTACAACCCCTTGTTAAGCAAGCAAGCTAAAGCATTAGCAGTTAAACTAAAGTTGCCTATTAAATGTGCTTCATATTCATTGTTCAAGTGTTCATTTTCTACTGTTAAACTCATTACAGATAGTGTGACAAAACATAAAGCGTGGCACAGTATGGTACTTACTGGTTATGTAGGAAGCCAGGAATCCACCCGCACCGATGCTGCTGTCCGTACGAAGCTTAACATACATCTCACTCTTGGAGGAGTTGATGGGGTCTGGAAGCTGGCTACCACAAAGCCTGGCCAGCTCTGGGGCATTGGTGCTGTTCCCATTGTACACCTTGTGTAGCCAAAACAAATGCCATCCACTTGTTTTACAACACTAATGGTCACATGGTACACAGTGGAATGCAATGGGGATTGTGTGGCTATCATACGGAGTAGTACACTAATAATACAATACATATCAGTTCATTGTGTTGGTTCAGCTGTCATGGATTGGGGGGTTCTGTGTTGAAAGTAGAGTCAAGGTTAGCAAGTGTTCCTGTGTGACATGTGGCCTTGTAAAGCCCTTGGGGACTCTGTGTGACTAACGGCTACATAGACAAACACAGCATGACCAGATACACTTCATGTACTGTTAACTGGAAGGACAGTAGGACCAGTGCTTACGGCCAGGTAGTCGAAGGAGCAGGTAGAACTGGCCTCCAGGTGGAAATCAGTGAAGGAGAGGACGAGCTGACTGCCCTGGCTTGTCTTGATTAGCCAGTAGCACTCTGCGTTGTGGTGGTAGGTCAGGGGGTAGTTAGGGGAGGAGAATGCCCCGGACGAGGTGGTCAACGTTCCTCCACAGCCTGTGGCGTAGAGGAAAGAGAGGGGGAGCTGACAGCGTTTGATCCAGCAGCGATAAAGTCAGGCCCTGGGTCTCCTTTATGTATATATACAAACCACTAGAAAGCCAACTCACGCTAACTTATCAAACTAGATTTGTGGAAGTTGTAGCATGTCAGGGTAAACACTGTATTTCCCATGAGCTCCGTTGCCTTGTTGCAAAGGGCTACCACAACCCAGCAATGAGTGTGTTCATATTGAAGACAACAGTATTGAACAGTTGAGCGCAATTTAACTCATTGTAATGAATTGCCATTGTTGAAGGTCACATAGAAGCATTACGAAAGCATGGAGACAGATTAAAAATTTTAACAATACTCCTCGTAGTGGCACGGGTTGACGCACACCCAGTTTGAGCTGTTTTAAATGTAAATCTGTACACACTAGTTGCCTAATAAAATAGCAATATCATTATTCTTATTAAATGTCAAATATTTCACAATGAAATGTAGTAAACCAATTTAGGGAACCAATAGAAATATTATTTATATTAAGGTGTTAGCATTGGACACTATTAGTTGTAATGCACGTGCTCACACACACACACACACACCTGTCTGTGTGCCATCCCAGTGTGCACTGAAGCCTCTGCGGGTGATAGACAAGTCGGATGAAAACTTGACCCAGAGTCGGTTGCTATGGGATACCAAGATTGGCGGTCTCACATTGGCACAGAACCTGCCAATCAAGGGAGATGTCTCGTACCCGCCGTCCCTGCATGACGAAGGGTTTCACTTTACAATGAAGACAAAAACGATGATGATGATGGTGATTCATCCTTGAGGGAACATAGCTGTTAGGCCCATCAACGGTGTCTAACCTGATCTCCACGTAGTCAATGCTGCATGTTGGAAAGAAGCCCTCCAGGTCAAAGTCCGTGAAGTTGAGCATGATCTGCATGTTGACTTCAACGATGAATTTATAGATGCACTCTCTGTGGTTGGGGTAGTTGCTGGGATAGTTAGGCGAGCTGAACGAACCAGTTGGGGAAGTGAACGTCTCGCTGCAATCTGGGACAAAACCACACGACAACAATATTATAATATAATAATTTTAAAAAGCAACCAGGGGTGACGTTGAGAACTGAAATGTTCTCAACCAGATCTGAAGCATTCCCACACGCTCTCCATTCTTTATAAGTGAAAACTAATGTGTAATGTTTATTGAAAGTAAATGTCTTGAGACCAGGTAAAGAACACCTAGCTAGTCCATTTGGCAGGCCACTGTGTGACTATAAAGCTGTCTGTTAATGCACACTCTTCTTTGCAGAGAACAAATTAAACCTTATTAAGCCATCTGATCTATAGAGTAGAATAGGACTACAAAAAAAAGTTATTGATGGAGTTGACAAGATTTATATTTAGGGAATATGTATTATTGCCACCTTTCCATTATAACAGATTAACATGAGAATTTAACTATCGTCTGAAATTGTGAGAAAATAGTTGAATTCTTACGTTAGTCAAAAGCCAAGACTATAACTTTAGAATAGACCATTGAGAAATTGGGTCCTATTTTAACGATCTAAGCGAAAATTGGATTTAGGGCGTGTCCAAATCCACATTTGCCATTTCCCGGGCAGAAAAACGGTCAGTGCGCCGGGCGCATGGTTCAAAATGGTTGGACTCACTGGGTGCATTTAGTGGAATGAATGTTCTGAACATGCAATACACTTTTTTACTGAACAACCCGTTTCCTCAAAAACTTTCTTGAACTACTTTCAAAGATGGTTGCTCCATTTAATGGGCGTGGCGATGGCGTGTGTTGCTCAGTGTTGTGTAAGAAGTGTAGCCGGATATTTTTCAGGGTGTTTTGTAAATATTTGTGAGATTAAGTCATCAACACTATTTAGTATCATTACCAAATGTTGCTTTTATTACATAATTCCATCTTAATTGTATGCCATCTCATTCTGATATGAAATGCATGAAATTCTGAACTCTTAATATGTTGACGCAGCCTTCGTTCAATTGGAACAGTGTGCTGTGCACAGACAGAAGTGGTTCTAGAATGTACTGCTGAAACACAACATTCTAAAGCAGTAAAACACAAACAATGGCTTTATTATTGTAACCATATGAGCTTTGTTCAGCCTATACAGTATGGACAGCCCAATTCCTCCCTGTTTTGTAACCTGCTGTTCAGTCCACTGCAGTTCACATTCATTGAACTTGTAGAAAATGTTTCGCCATCCTGAACGCAGGGACTCTCTTCATTATTCATGGGTGTGTTTTGGGCGTAACATACTTTACAATCTCACATTCCCTTTAAAAATCAAGGCACTTAATATTATACCGGCGAGTTTGTGAAAGTTCTGGAGCAGACCATCTTCTAGGCAATAGCGAGATTCCTAAAATATGTTTGTGTAGGTTACACACTAATGATATTTCACATTGTACTCTTTGTACTCTCTGTACTTTGCATATTTGTGCATTTCTGTACGTCCCTGTGTTTGTAACAAGCAGAGTTTACACACGTTGTCCACCTGCCATAGGCGATGCTATGATGCCTCAACTTTAGACCAGGTTTTTGCTGGTCACTGATCACTTTCCGCTGCCTCAAGATAGCAGTGCGCCACCTCATGTTTAGACCAACACACCCACTGGCACTCAAATGGGCGCAAGTGCATTTGCTATTTAGACAACGTGGGCGCTGGACGGGAGAATGACAGCTGCGTCCGTTTGAAACTAGAAAAGACACAATGCTAGCCGCATTGCGCCGGGTGTAAGACAGGGCCCAATATTGAGTCTCAATGGTGATGGCACATTGGTTTGTTAATGGTTCTCCCCTTTAAAGGTCCACACTGCTGAGAGTGAAAAGGAGCGCACCAGTGGTGGCGTTGATGGACACATAGCGGGCAGAGAAACCCTCGGAGGAGAGGCTGGAGTCCGACACAAACAGCAGAGTCAGCAGGTTGTCTGTGCTGGTGATGGATGGTGGCACCGAGCGACCACAATATCTGTAGTTGCACAACAGAGAGAATGGGATCGCTTTACTGTATTTGTCAAGGACTAAATAGACAATAATATATAATGTAAACCATGGATGATATAGAATCACAATATGATATACAATACACATTATTCTAGTCAGTCTAGTCTAGTATTATTTAAAATGCTATAGTTTTGTTATGTTAGCATGCTATGTTTAATAACTTCAAACATATTCTTTTAAAATCTACTCATACAGCTTGTTTCTGTGTTTCAAATAACAGTATTAAAGTATTAAATATTCAAATATTTCCCTTATCCTTTACTTATATGTCAGTTTTGTTGTAGTTAAAATGACACTTTGATTATTTGCAGTTTGCTGACCTCAACAAATGTGCAGAATAGCATTGTGTACCTGCCAACTTTAGTTCCAGTTTGCACGGTGCCGTTATCGTAGAGCTCCACATAGTCAAAGTTACAGTTGGCGTGGAACTCCAGGTTGAAGGAGTCGAAGGACAGCCGGATCAAGTGGCCAGGGTCAACGTTGATGTACCAGGTGCAGTTGGCACCGTGGGGGTAGCTGGTGGGGTGGCCAGGGCTGACAATGGAGCCCGATAGTGATGTCAGGGTGTCGCCACAGCCTAGAATATGAAGTAGCACAAAATATGATTGGCTTTGGGAATTAATAATATATTAATTGTGTTAATGGGCAAATAGTATGTCTTATAGATGTCATCTTGATTTTTCTGAGCTAGACAAAAATAAAAGTGAATCAATTCACTCTAATTGCATTTAGACACACACAATAGACGTTGGATGAATTCAAGAAATTATTATAAAATCCAAAAATGTGAGGCTGCGCAAACTCAATAATCCTTTCTTGTCAACATACTTTTATAGAATCTCTGAGTCTGGATGAAACCTAATTAGATTAGATTAGACAGTATGTGGTACAAGCACAAAAGCACATCAAATATAGGAATTGCCCATGTGACTGAAACAATAAACAAAAATGTGATTTGATTTGAGGACATGCCCCTGCTGCACCCCTCCCCAAACACATTTGTATTTCCAAATATAAAACAGTTAGTTGAGGACTTCAGTTTAGGTTCTACGTGCCCTATAATGGATGTACTTTCTAATGGAGTAAGAGCCAGGGGGGACTGGTGAGACGTGTCTTCCCCAATATTGGAAACAGTAGAATTTGTCCCACCCAAAATGTATCCCGCGAGAGAGAAATATATGTAAATATTTAACTTTTAGTTTAAAATTTGGAAAGCACGCTCTGAAACAGACAGGATAATTCTGTCTCGTCTTAATGTCTGATTGGTAGAACAAGGTTAGTTTTCACCAATTTTTAACTGTCTGTCAGTAGCCTAACCACTCAACTTTGTATAAGGTGCCTATGTAGCCTAATAGTTTCATGTAAATGGCTTGTATAATGTCTTCTTCCATGATGTGAGCCTGCATGGGTTGGCTTGAACCACTCATGCCCTGAGGCTGAATCGTAGGCTATTTAGGCAATATTCACATAATGTGCAGATCATTTTCTGTTATAAAATCCTTTATAACAGAGATTTTTCTGATTTTCACATTCATTCTTCTGCTCCTTGAATAGACCCAATTCAATTTTTGTGATTGTTGGCTATAGCCTATTTGCCTATATTGTCTCATGGCAGAATGAAAACATATTAATTTCTGCGGCAAGTCTGTGAATCGGTTGGTATAATGTCTGACTATATATAAGCACTTTGAGCTGCAGTTCTGCATGAAAAGTGCTCTACAAATATAGATGATTATTATTATTATTATATTACTGGCATCTCCATCTCTAATTTACGCATGACCCCACCCAGAACCCCATTATAATGTGTCCCCCTCAATGTTGAAGTCACTCATAAGCCCTTGGTGCTTTCTTAGGTTTAGGAAACATCTTTAGGTTTAGGAAAATTTACATAAAATGGCATAAAAATACAAAACACCCTGACTAATTTAAGGAAAGCACCATTCTACAGTATCTTGACATGTCATGTTTCCACAAAGGTCCTGCATTTGTTTTACAATCATACATTTTTTTTTTTTTTACTAAAAGTGATATATTGAAGTGGGACAAACCACTCAAAGTGAAAATAAAATGATTGGCAGCAATAAAGATGCAGGACTTCATATCCCACAATCCCAAAGCAGTACTCGTACCTTCTATGGCTAAGGCGTAGGAGGCGGTAAAACCGTGATTGCTCACAGAGGAGTCAGTCTTGAAGCGAATGTACATGGATCGTTGGGTGGACTGGAGCATGGATGGTATTTGGACCCCACAGAATTTTCCCAGTAAAGGAGAGCTGGAAGTGGAGCCGTCCCTGACCTAACAACAATACATTATTTGGGTTCCTTCTTTAAAAGGCTCAGTAAGCCTTCCCACTGCACTTGTAAAAAACATTGCTTAGTAGAACTTGGTTGGTTGGAACCACATAAAAAAAGAATAATAATCAAATGTACTTTAGTTATGTCATTGCAGCTATTCCAAATACATGTAAACAGAATAGCATAACTTCAAAATTGAACACCTGTTCAATAACATACAGTATCTATATATACAGTATATATATATATATATATATATATATATATATGTAAGAACTGACGTTGCCATATGTCAAAATATCACGTTACTGCACAGTTCATGACGTTGTGTTATGTCATGTATGCTATGCTGTTACTACACTAAATGACATTTAACTGTGCAAACATACCTCCACAAAGTCAAAGACACAGGAGCCACCCTCAACGTCGAAGGAGAGGAAGTCCAGGGTGACTACGTAGCCGGCAGGCTGGTTGATAACCCATTCGCACTCCTTGTTGTGGGGGTAAGCATTGGGGTGGTAGGGAGAGCGAATCTGGCCAGTTCCAGACAGGGTGCCTCCACAGCCTGGTAGAGGGTAGAGGTCATTATAGGTGTGCCTTGGTGGGTCACCTATTGACTCAACTTGATGGACTGAAACATAAGTGACTCTTACAGTACCCCATTGGAGACTTGCATTTGATATCTAAAGCAAATTAAAATGAGTGTGACTTCCCTGACTATATATTATAAGATAACTACTGTACATGATCATTTAACTAACATTTGTAATACTCTCTTGGGAAAGAGACAGATACACAAACACACAAAGAAAAACTATAATTTAATTTGTACTTGGAAAAAACACATTTGCAAGTAATAAATTGTGCCATTGATTTTTCCATTAGCAAAC
Source organism: Amblyopsis rosae (assembly GCA_025399935.1). Lineage (NCBI taxonomy): Eukaryota > Metazoa > Chordata > Actinopteri > Percopsiformes > Amblyopsidae > Amblyopsis > Amblyopsis rosae. The sequence continues at coordinate 19,247 of JAODTR010045873.1, read as the reverse complement.
ACAGTTCATCCATTTTGACCCCAGTTATTCAACCTGCCAATACAAGATGAAAAGATGTACCAGACAAAGAGAGAGAGGATAATGGGTGGGCTAATGATCTGAGAAGTGGACAATAAATGTGTGTGTATGATGGCAGCATGGTGAACAAGAGCAAACTATTATTCAGCATAGCGTAAGGACGGTCGGTCGCATTACGGATCGCATTAGATACCAGCTCAATGACACAAAGGTGTGTGTATGCCAGTGTGTGCACAAGTGCGCATTTTGCAATTCAGGAGCATTTCCAATCCCCGTTAAAGTGCTGCCACAGCAGACTGTCAAACTGCTCAATATTTAACAGCGTTACACACGGTCACACCTACAACTACACACATACACAAATGCTACTAAACACACACACACACACACACACACACACACTAATAGATTACACAAATAGACACAAATGCTTACACACACACTTCATGCATGCACACACACATACATCGTGGTTATACTGTAGGTTGCCAGAATAAGGAAGGCCATGCATTATTACTGTGGTCAGGAGTCTGGAAAGGGTGTGATTTGACTATAGCCAATGAAAGTAGTTTGATGGGTGTGGTAGACCGCCCAAAGTCCCTCTATTACATTAAGACCCATATGGTTGCCAGGCAATCTTCCACCCAGCTGTTAACACAAAGTGTTTAATAAATCCAGCAAAGCCCCAGGGGAAATAACAAGTGTAATATAAAAAATAAAATACAAATAAAATGGAGGAATCATAAAAGGATGCAACACGTCGGCTACATCGTAAAGGTGATTTATTTTCGAGATTGCATGTAGTTACGCCTTTTTTGCTGTCTACGCGGATGTTACTGGTCAATACCACTTGGAATACAAAACCACTACAAATAGAAAGCAGAAGGCATTCGGTACCAATAACTTACAGTGTGTCGCTGCCCACAGGTTCTTTATAATCAAACGTGTTCATAGAGATTACTCCCTTAGAAGCTGCACCCCACAAAATGAACACACATTTTCAAGGCTATGTTGTGTGGTGCGATAACAGTCTGTACCACTTGCTTTGTGTTCCTATTTACAGAGCTGGGGCTGTGTACTGTAGGAACACTAGATAATATTTGTCAGCACACACAGGGCAGACACCTAGCGAACGGTGAGGAGATATTGGCTGAATTTGACAAAAGTATTATCTTACATTCGCATATCCCACCTTCACTTTCATATTACCATTTTCATTTGATTTGAAATGTGTCTATCCAAATACAACTGAGTGATTTTTAATGTTTCACTTTAAACTAAATTGAATACAATGCATCTGTGTGTGCGTGTGTGCGTGCGTGCGTGCGTGTGTATGTGAGCGTGTCCCTCACCGACAGTGTAACGGGCCCTGAAGCCGGCGTGGCTGACGGAGCTGTCAGACTTGAAGCGGAGCCACAGTGCATTGGAGGTGGAGTGGATGGGGGCGGGCAACGCAGTGCCACAGTAGCGGCCAATCAGAGGGAAGGTCTCTGCACTGCCATCACGGACCTGGGAGGGGCGATAGAGGGGCTTAGCCATGTTGACAGTAATCTATGATTGATAGGTTTAATACATGTATTTGCTTTGCCTACTTTCCTTCTTTAAGGAAATATATATATAGATATTTAATAATCCCATAATTTTTGCGTCAGCATTAAAGGTGTTGTGGCTGGAGATGGAACGTTTTCCGAGAGAGGGTAGGCATAACTTTAGAGCTCTGCATTACCACTACTGACTTAATAAAATATGTAAAGTGCAGTACAGTGCAGTCAAAATGCACAGGAACGATAGCCAAACAATGAGCAGAGTTAGTTAGCCTGTTAGCTACATGTTACGCAGCGGTCCGTTCCTACCTCCACATAGTCGAAGGAGCAGGCGCTGTGGGTCTCCAGGGACATGTCGGTGAAGTTGAGGGACACCACCTCGCCGGGAGGCAGCCGGATGAGGTAGATGCACTGGCGGTTGTGGGCATAGTTGTTGGGCCAGTTTGGGGAAATGATTATGCCCTCACTGTCGGTGTAGGTGCCCCCGCAGCCTGGGTCCGCTGGTGCGGTGCAAGGAAGGCGGTTTGTTACAAGCTACTGTGACGATACCGCTGCTCACAGTCCCAGACTGAAAGCAACTCATTCATGACCAAAGCTAATTACTCTTGTTGTTATTCCTAACCATTAGAAATGGCAGCACACTTTCAGCACAAATGCTGGAAAACAGTAACCTGACATGCCAGAGGAATTGCTGTCACAACTCCATCTGGGGAGCCGTACATTGAAACTGTTCATAAAGGGCAGAAAAAAAAATACTTGGCAGTTGATTGGATGAACCATCTGGTGCTTTTCGCTGTTGGCACACCTAACCCACGCCCGTATAGCTATCAACACAACTCTGATTGGTAAATTCAGTTGCTACTCGGACACATTCAAAATGGTTCCTAGGCTTTCCACACTGATATTCACGGCAAAACTAAACTCAACCTGAAACTAGGAAAACATGGTCCATGATGGGACCTTCGAACCTTAGGCACTTGATATGATATATATCAAATAAAAGTACAAGCACACAGGACAATAAGAGTATACTGTAAGTATACTCTGTAAGTAGGTAATGGTGTGCTGTGTCTGCGATGTCAGATGGGAAGCTGGCATTAGTACAGTATGTGTGTTTGTCTGTGACAGATCTAAAGCCTTACAAGGTGAGGTGGTGTAGGTGATGTGGAAGCCTCGGTCAGAGATGGTGTAGTCAGAGTGAAAGTGGACCCAGGCCATTGGCCCAGTGCTCCTCAGCGGGGCAGGTGACTGCGTGCTGCAGTACTTTCCCAGAACTGGGTCTTCTTGCAATAGTCCATCGCGGATCTGTAGCGGAGCACAACACATGCCGCACCGCCACGAGGCTGCTTGTTAGAAGTTAGAGGTTAGAGGTTAAAAGTTGAAGAGGCGCAAGACAGCGGTCAGCCAGCGTGCTAACAGACTTCTTTTAAAGGACAGCATACACTATGAGCCATTTGCTACATGTGACATTTTGAGAAGATAGCATGTAAACATTTAAGACATAAACAACGTAATAGATGTTTCATAATACAGAGAATATATGCGTAAAAGCTAAATACTAATAGGCAGACATCATACTTTAGTTCAGATTGAACTAGGTAGAGTTTTGCTAAACATATCAACTAATGATTATAATGTAGAACATTTCTGTCTCATAACTTCCATTCATTCTGACCATAGCTACTGAAGCAATACACATTATGCTGGTATGCATAGTGCCTTACCTCTAGGAAGTCAAAGTTGCAGTCTGGGTGTTGCTCCAGGCTCAGGGTGCCAAAAGCAAAGGTGATGAGCAGGCCAGGAGCCATGCTCACCCTCCAATAGCAGTCTCGGCTAGGTGGGTAGTTTCCAGGGTAACCGGGGGAGTTGAAGTTTCCATAGGGTGCAGTCAGTTCCCCACCACACACTTATGGACAAATTAAACATAAAGTAGTAACAAATTCATCAAAACATATTATCGTGCTACAATATCAGGTGCATCTCAATAAATTATTAATTTGTGGAAAAAGTTAAGGAATTTCCATAATTGAAAAAGTGAAACTCATATTGTGAATTAATTACACACAAAGTGAAATAGTTGATGATTTTGGATTTTCAGCTCATGAAAACCACAAATTCAGTATCTCAGAAAATATTTGTATGATATCAAACCAGTGAAAAAAGGAATTCTGAAAAGTATGTTCATGTACATTGTGGATCTGGAGAATGCGTATGACCGGGTCCCCAGGGAGACACTGTGGGAGGTGCTGCAGGAGTGGGGTGAGGGGGTCCCTTTTAAGGGCAATCCAATCCCTATAATATCCAATCCCTGTCTAATCCCTGTATCCCTGTGTGTCCAAAGCGAGAGCTGTGTGCGGATTCTCGGCTGTAAGTCCGACTCGTTTCAGGTGGGGGTTGGTCTCCACTGAGTGGGATGAGGAGTGAAGGAGTTCAAGTTCCTCTGGGTCTTGTTCGTGTGAGGGGACAATGGAGCGGGAGATTGGCCGGAGAATTGGAGCATCTGTGGAGCAGGACTTGGCACCTGCCCACACTGCCAAAAGTACCAATACCTGGTTCAATAACCATCGGATTACTGTGCTTGATTGGCCAGCAAACTCACCTGACCTGAACCCCATAGAAAATGTATGTGGTATTGTCAAGAGGAAGATGAGAGACAAGACCCAACAATGCAGACGAGTTGAAGGCTGCTATCGAAGCAACCTGGGCTTCCATAACACCTTAACAGTGCCACAGGCTGATCGACTCCATGCCATAATCATTAAGATTAAAACAAATACAGGCTTGATCTATTTCACTTTGTGTGTAATTAATCACCGATATATACATATGAGTTTCACTTTGTCAATTGAATTATTGAAATTACTTCCACAATATTCAAATCTATTGTGATGTACCTGTAAATTGAATAATAAGTAATACTCTGTTAAGAGGTTTCCCATGAACAGTGTACAAAGAAACATGCCAAAAACATTTTTACACACTCTTTTGTTGTTAGTTATTCTTTACTGGTTATTTAAAGGTATACTGACAAACATTTTCACCATTAAGTAACTAGCCTTTGTTTGATCCTCTGAGGTTAACAATACTTAATTCCCTTTGATATTCATATTAATCACTGTTGCTTGTATGTTTGGACTGTTGGGCCATACAGTTGTTAATGTCAGTTTTGTTTGAAGAATTGTGAAGAATTTATGAGTAACAGTCTTATTTGGTATACATTTAAACAATTTGTCTCACATTATCAACTCAAGAGTCATTTTGACAAATTGTCACAATCCCTATGAAATGTTGATAAAGATACCTGGATCCCGAGATTCCCAGACCACAGTGAAGCCCCCACCAGCAATAGAGTGGTCGGAACGGAACCAGAAGTAGAGGGAATTGTGGGAGCTGAAAAGCTCAGGAGGGTTGTTGGTGCCACAGTATTTGCCGATCATGTAGGCCGAGGCACTTTCACCGTCGTGAATCTGTAGAAAGTCGAAGTTGCAGTTGGCGCTGTTCTCCAGATGAAAGAAAGGGAAGGTAATACGCAGTATCTGGAGGTAGAACAAAGCATACGTGGAGGTTATTGCACATTTATATTTGGACGTTTATTGCACGTTTATTGCACACAATCAATCGTTTGAGGGGAATATTTTGTCTGCCATGACGACTATTATTTTCAGAATGCCATTTAAGTCAATACTAAATAAATTAATACGTAAATATATAAATATGCTTAATATGCCTAATATGCGATGAAATAAAGATTTATATGAAATAAATTAAACAGGCAATACATATAAATATAAATGTATACTGTATAGTGTAAATAAATGTAACCAATAAATAAATACCTGTTTTTGTGTATATACCTACTTTTAATTCATAATACCACATTTATTAATTTCATAATGACACATTTATTTATTTTAAGGAACTTATTTCATAATACCTGGCATGCAAATGTATTTATTTCATAGGCATATTTATTTATTTAATTATTTAATACTGACTTAAATGACCTTCTATAACTATCTGCCTACCCCAATCAGACATAAGTTATTGTGCTGTGATTGTGTGTACAAATGTGTTAAAATGACACTCAGTGAATATTGTGCTGCTGTATATTGTCTGCCCTAATGCTGCACACACACTCTCACTGACCTTGTTTGGGTCGGTGCGGATCACCCAAGCACAGCTGACCAGGTGTTCGTAGTCATCATGGCCTGGGGTGTTGGGGTAGCTGAAGGAGCCTGCAGGACCAGTGAGGTAGCCTCCGCACACTGAAACACACCAGGCATCGTCTTGACAACAGCACAGACATGGTTTCTAGTTTGGTTTCAAACTCCATTCAAGAAAACCCTTTTCTGGATGAAAATATAGAATTATGTATTTATTATGCATTGCTGTTATGTTCTGCCCTGACACCCTCCCTGAGTCAATTGACTGTACCTTGCTGTGCGGTCTGGCAGAGCGGGCCGGTCCACTGGGGTGTACAGGTGCACATGAAGCTGTTGATGCCGTCCGTGCACGTGCCTCCGTTCTGACAGGGGGAGCTGCCGCATTCATTGACGTTCTGGTCGCAGATGGGGCCCTGCCACCCCGCGTTGCAGTTACAGACGTAGCCGGGGGCTGTGGTCGTAGCCTGGGTGTGGCATGACACACATGATACTGGTTGGATGTGTTACAGGAGGCTAGTGTTGTGCTAGCCTGGCCGCCCCACTATAATGCTCTCAGCCCAATGTACGCTGAGATTACAGTCTGGAAACCGTGTTCGCTTTAGCGTTTTCACAGCCACCCTGCTGGTGGCCGTGTAATCAGGGTGGGTTAGTGAGATGACGTTGAAGTCAAGCGTGTTTCTAAATGGTGATAGAGCTAGATGAGGCGATTAAAACAGTTGTAGCAACTTAAATGCGTTAACGGTCTGTTTCAAATTAGCCAGAGGTCTACGCCCAGTAGAAGGCAATACTTCCCAATGGAGTGTGTCCAGACCCATAATCACAAAGTGAATATTTGGGTCTGGTTACACCAGGCTAGTGTTACAGTATACCAGGTTCTCAGACTTTATATCTGTTTGTCGTTAACTACGTTTACATCTATGCGATACTCAGAATTGCCTGTATTCGAAAATAGCAGTGCTCCTATTATCCCATCCCGTTATCATTTCCATGTACCATACAATACAACCATGCATAGTGAATGAATATGACTGTATGCGTTGTAAACCACTTACCTGAACAACAGCAGAACACACAATAGACTATAGCACATTGTTTGTAGCTAACTAACTAACTAACTAACTAACTACATACTGAGGTGTTACTAACCATACACTGTCCATTAACGCAGGGGTTGTTGGTCTGGCACACATTGCTAGTTTGAATACATCCAGTGGGGCCGTAGCCATTCCCTTCATAGCCTGGTGGACATGTGCACACAGGGATAGTGGATCCTGGGTAGAAGGGCACAAAAGATTCACATCATAATAATTACACATTAAATTCAGTCTCTTTATTATCCACTAGTTATCACGCCAGAGAGAGACATTCATTGTTAATGTTGCATCTTTGAATTGCTCTTTGAAGTGGGCTTGTCAAGTTCCAGTCAAACCCAAACACCAAAAGCATATATTTGCCATTGGAGGTTTTGATAGTACAGTACAGTGGCCCAGGAAAGGGGGTGGTTTTCATATAACAAATAGATTGTCATGGTGACTTATGCTCTCTGATTCATCACCATAGACATCCATGTACCGGTACATGTACGTCTAACTTAAAGAGATAGGAAAGAGGTTACAATGTGCAGAAATATTCCCAATATATTGCAGAGGGATATATTTAATATACATCAACCAAATAAATAATAATAAAACATAAATAATAAGTGTCTTAACATTATGAGAAAAAGCACTACATTCAAAGGGCTCAGGGCTGAATGGGCATGTTCGTAATGTCCCCCCATACCCCCTCCCCCTTTCAACTCTAGGCTATTGCGCAACATTCTTAAGTGGTGCAACTCACTCATCTAGCTAGCTGCAATGGCCTGTCTTTCAGCAGGTGCGATTGGCTCAGTAAAACAGTATATGTATGAACAGTCAGAAGACAGAAGCACCTGAAGAAACTTCCAAATATCCAAAATATCCATGTATAATCCAAGTTGTGTCACAATGGTTAGTTCAGAGTACCTTTCAGTTAGTAAAAATGTACTACAGAAGCTGCAGTATTCAGTCAGACTCAAACACAAAGTGCCGTTTATCGTGACACTTTTTCTTTTTAGAGCGGCATGACGTCCCCACGCTCGAGTTAACTCCACCCAGAAAATCGCCGGACAGACAGAGAGTGAAATAAATATAGGGAATATTTTGCGATTCAAATGGAAGTTGATTTTCATAGTTTGTATGTGTTTATATTAAGCCGCTACATCTTTTAATGACATGCTAAGACTAAAATGACTAATTTCCCTTGACTATCCCTTTAAAAGATCTGCTGAACATCGAAACGTAGAGAAAAGAAAATGATAATGCAAGACCTCTTTACCAAAGACTATTGGATGCCAATCAAAATGTGTGTGCGTGTGTGTCTGTGTGTGTTGTGTGTGTGCGTGCGTGTGCACCTGGGCTTGAGGAGCAGGTAGCCAGTGGGTAACAGCCCCCGTTGTTGCTGGCACAAATGTTGGCCTGAGTGCACGTTCTCCCATCGCCTTCATAACCTTGGAAGAGGAGGAGTAGGGTATTTAAAGAGACAGAATTGTTGTAATTTTCTGACAAGTAATGCAGGCTGGCTATTTTATTATTATTATATTTTTATTTTATTATTTCTGGCTATTTAGGATGCCCATTTCTTACTGTATTACAACACCTATTTTTGTTCAGGCAAGTAAATCCATAAACCATTCAATCAATTATAATTCAATTGGTTAGGAAAGCTTCCATGCCCCCTAGGATAGTGTTTCTCTAATTACTTCCCCTATAGTAGGGGTACTATGGGTAGGTTCTATGTGGGGCACCTGACAACTTTGTAAGAATTCTAGTTGCCTAATTTTTATATTTATTTGTGTCATTTAACTTACTAACTAAGCTAATTGTTCAATAATTTACGTATATCAAGTTGGCAGGTTTGACGCAAAACATCCCATGTTCATTTCATATGTATAATTCTATATTTAGGTTTTTATATTTTGTGGTTATTATTCTATATTGAAAAAAAGTGTTCTAACTGGTAAACTAATAATCTATTTTATCTGATGTAACTCTTCTACTGGGGTCTCAATACAACTAAACCCTATCTTATTTTATCTCAACTAATGTTTTATAAATCCAATTCAGAAAACACATTATGTTATGTATAAATATATTCCAATTTAGCCCTATTTTTCTATAAACATTTGTCCTGCTGTGAGCCATATAATATCTAGCTGTCTTTGATATTGTTAATGGCTTAAAGACAAATAGAGGTAACTTTGACCTGGACCTCATGTTCCCATCTATCTAAAATGTGGCAGTAATTTATGATCAATAAAACTTTGAATTCAACAGCCACTGCATTATAAGGTAGTGCCGGATGGTAGTGCCGGATGGTAGTGCCTGGCAGGGTGAAGAGTCATATTTTTAAGGGAATCACCATCAACACTGGATTCAGACAGCAATAAGGGCAACTTTGTCCTACCTGGGGGACAGGAGCCACAGTGGAAGGAGCCCATGGTGTTAAGGCATGGCACCATGGGAGCTGTAGAACAGCCACCATTATTGGTCGCACATTCATTCACGTCTTGACAGCTGTACCCGTTGCCCTGCCAACCTGGAAGGGGATGGATATCACTATAAGCTGTCAGACATGGCACACTTCCTCACAAAATACAAAGTTGTTAGAATTCAGGATACTATTTCTAGTGTAATAAATATTTTAGTGTTTTTAGACACACTCAAGTAACTAGACAAAAGTATATTAATTTGGTTGTTGTTTTCTATGTACCTTTGATGTTTGTTTTATTTTATCTACTGCAAACATTGAAAGCTACACCCTGCAACCATAAAGCCAGTGTGCGCACACTACACTGAGCTTTTCATTTAGTTACAGTAACAGGAACTATTTTCTGTGGTATCACAGCATTACAGCTAAGAATAATTGGAATAAATCTGTTTGTATGCATGTATATGAGTAGAGTCATTGACCCACCGGCAGGACAGGAGCCACAGTAGAAAGATCCCTGGGTGTTGTAGCACGCCACCAGAGGGTTGGTGGAGCACGGCTTGTTAGGGAGGTTGCATTCATCCACATCCGCGACACAGGCAGGGTTCCCAGCAGGAGCTTCCCAGCCTTTCTCACAGATACACTGGTATTTGGGCTGGTTGTGGGGAAGGTAATGTAACACATTAAAACTCACTTTACGGAGTAAGCTCAATAGAAACTAGTATAAAAATAGAATTCTGTTTGAAAAGACCCAAACACATTTTAATATGTCTAAATAGCACTCCCATAATAGTAATATTAAAACTGCATCTGATAAAACAGGCTTGCACGCACACACACACACACACACAAACCTTAACAGAAACACATCTGTAAGCTTTTTAATTAAAATGAAGAGTAAACCTAAACTAAAATGTGAGAAACTAATAAAAAAAGTTATCAATATCATAGAGGCAGATGTGTGCATATTTAATACGTTATAAAAGATGATCTTCTGCTTTGTTGCAGTTTCTTAATAGAGTTCTCAGCTCTCAGCTCCCTTTCCCAACAGTCATGAGAACAATTTGATGTGTCCTTAACAGCTTTATGGCCTTAACTCAATTAAAAGGTGTTGTAGAAAGCTGCCCAGTCATCTGTCACTGACAGGAAATTACCAGAAGGAAGCGTCTAGACAGATGACCTTGATGACACACAGCAGCTACCATAGGAATTAAAGGTATAGAGAGCCTAAGTGACAGTTCCAAAAACATTTATGGTAGTCAGCGGCAAGAACAAAATTATTTTTAGATCCCGTTTGCTTTGTGACAAGAAGTAGACATATGATGTTTGACTATTTAAAAGAAAATTCTTCGAGTCAAGAAAGTCTCAGTTTTTACCGTGCATTTGTTGAAGTATAAGACTGTGAAAATACATAATTAGTAAACAAAAAACTGCAACGTTCTTGACTTCAACAATTATCTTAAACAAACATATGTGTACTTTGTGTCACAATTCAAACAAGATCAAAAAATAATTTGATTCTCGCCGTTGACTACCATACATATTCTTTCCAAATGTCCCATAATGCGGAAGTGACGTAGGCCCACACCTGGACACTTGTCTTTCTATTGGGGGTTCACTGTAGCAAAGCGTGGAGCACCTTTAATCTCCCTAGTGAATCATTTCAATAGAGCATTAATGGAAGGTACCTGTCCAGGTGTCACGCGGTCTGCGTCGAGGCACACGCCGTGGACACACAGGTCCTGCCCGGCAGTCCTGCAGTCATCGTAGCGCACGGTGCACAGAGACCCTGACCACTCTGGGGAACAGGTACAGCTGCGTTGTGTTAAGGGAAGCACACACATATAGCATGCTAGCATGAAAAGACACATTTCACATACACAGTAGCATGCTAGCATGACAACACACACATCACATATAGCATGCTAGCATGAAAACACACACATCGCATATAGCATGCTAGCATGAAAACACACATTTCACATATACAGTAGCATGCTAGCATGAAAACACACACTCCTCTAAGAGTGAATACAGAAGCAACATGATGGCATCCAGTTTTGATGCGTACCTGAAGGAGCCCTGGGCGTTGACACAGGTCGCTCCATTCTGACAGCTCTGAGGGGTTCCTACGAAGATCTGACACTCATTCACATCTGTAGCACAGTTAGAACCCTGTAGCAAGTGACACACACACACACACAATTGACACCTACAGTAAATAAGAGGCCTTTCAAACCAAACTAGTGTGTGATGTCATGGACAATATGTAGCTGTAGCCAGGTTATAAAAAAGAATATTTTGAGATTGGAGAGTCGTCCAAATCATTATTGTATAATAATATTGTATAATGTATTGTATAATATATTATGCCAATAATACTTATTATACTATTTACTATTATTTATGAATAAGTAATGTAATACTCTAAGTATTACATACTTACTTACAGTATTTATAAAAACATATACTTGAAACACTTGAAAAAGCTAGCATTGTAGCACTGCAAGCTCAAACAGGTTGGCTGTTTAATGTATCTTTACCTTACATGTACATAATACGAAGTATCAATGCTTTCTACCCAAACATAAAGGCCGCCACTCTCCATATGGGCTCTGATACACAGAGTCTGGTTGTACGACCATGGTTTAGTGCTACTCACAGCCCAGTTGCTAGGGCACACACAGTGGTAAGAGTCCAGCAGGTTTAGACAGGTCCCACCATTCTGGCAGGGGTTGCTGCTACACGCCCGTCTCTGGACTACCTAGAAGATACAGTGGAATAGAATGGAGATCATAAGCAGCCGTTGAGCATGAACAACAATCTAAACATTTATGAATTATATTCATGTTTGGTGTGTACCGATTCAAGTGTGGTCACTTTCGCCTCTAGTGCTGTCGCCTAACATGCAAGGAAACCAGAAAAGGAGTTTAGTGTAATCCAAAATAAAATGAACATGCATTTTTAAGTTGAAAATAACCAAATCATCATGCTTTTACAGGTCCAAGCTAATGTTAAAGTGTTGCTTGTCTTACCCTGGTGTCAAGCTGGCTGAGTTTGTTACTGACGTCGGGAGGTATGGTACCTCCATGGGCCTTGATGTCATCAATATCAGCTTTGTTGCTTTTGATCTGAAAGCAGATATGGCAACTGTGTGATGTCATACACCAGTACAGTGCAAGTCTTCACTTAAAGATGTCATAGACCACAATAGCATTGCTGTACAAAGTGAGGCTCACACACGTTACTCTACATTTCTACCTAAAAATACAAAGAGACATCTCAACAATAACAAACAGTATATAAAGAGAATGTTTTATGCATTGAAACAAACAGAAGGCATCTTGTCCTGATCTTTGTTACTGATAAATCTGCTGTGTCCGCTTCCTAACAGTTAATCATTCATGGCCTCACATGATACCAGTAAGTGACTGAGCATAAAGACGAGTATTCCATATTATTATTGAGACTGGTTACTTTGCATGTTAAATAACTTATATTAAGAATTGTATTCATTGTTTTGTAAATCGAGGTATGACATTATTTAGTAGAAGTTATGCAGATTGTACTTTAGTTCTGCTTTTGTGGAGTTGAAATGCATCTTAATTTAGAACAAAAAAGATCTGGGTATGTACTGTACATCGTACATTATGTACGTGACCCTTACCTGAGTCAAGAGTTGGGTGAGATCATCATTGCCGACTTTCACCTTTCCTGACGCAGAAGGTTGGAAGCGGATTTCTTTGTATTCACCGGTAGAAAACACCAGGTGACCTTTGTCAGACAGCATTCGGGGCCTATGGAGTCAAACCAGTGAAATAAAACTCTAACCATGGTTTAATCCTCATCCATTCCATTCAGTTAGAATTACATCTATATAATGTGGTGTGCATTCCATCAACCACATAATGGAACTCAATTGAAGTGATAGAAATTGAGATTTAGCATTTGTCAATCATTTAAATACAATGAAATGCTGACTAGTCAAATGGATATAATGGGTTACTATGTACTATTATAAATAACTCATTAAATCTCACAAATCACACAAGAGTATGAATCTGTTTCTGAAAGATCTGGAAGTGATTCAGTGATTCTCAGATTCTTTTTAAATTTGACCCCCCAAGAAGTTGTATTTAGGAGTAATGACTAGTACACCACAATGTATGCATGTTTTATGAGTTATATAAAAATTATATTAGCAGCAAACAATCTATAATTGTGGGAGGCCTCCCACCAAAAAGAGCAACTTTTCAAAATAAATGTGGTGTGGTCTATGGGTTCCAACTCACTGTTCATTGCTGATGTCCCTCTTATTGCGGGGGTGTGTTGCGTTCTCTGGCTCCCCCTGAAGTCCCATAAGGAGGAACAGGAGGATGAAGAGCGACTTGGAATGCCGCAGTGTTTCAGCCATCCCGAGAGAAAGAGAGAAAGCTACTCCCTTGATGCTCTTCAGACACTATACTAACTGTCCACCTCCAATTCCCCAAGGCCCCACCAACCGTGACACCTGGCAGGGAGAACTTTGGCCTTCCAGCTTTCTCCGCCCCAAGACCACTTATGGCCATAAAGTAAAGTCTTAACTTATAATTCCATTATAATAGCTCTCATACCATTTTATTGGGTGATTAAAAATCGGTAAATCACGTCTTCAGGAAATTAGTAACCAGCTGTGTGTGTACGTGAGTGTAAAGTTTGAAGGCAATATAGCATATTTTAGGGGCAAAGTGTCAAACACGACAACCTTGTTGATTTTCAGTGCTGATGTGGATTGTTTTGTGTTTATTGTGGATGTGTGTCTGCCTGATTTATGTAAAGGTACAATGAATTTCGGAAAGGCCTACTAAATATACTGTATATATCCTCAGAGCTGACCTATTCAATTATGTGTGAAACGATATTAACTTTTTCAGGATTCCTGATAACCATTGACAGCCAGGGAGGAATGATTCACATTAAAGCCAATGTAATAAAAAGTGTGTGACATATCGTAGCGAAAACGTGTTAATTTCTATTAATTGTCTTTATTTGCTTTTAAATATAAAATTGTACAAAATAGAAAACATAGCATACGCACAAATATCTTCACAAATACATGTAACAACTAGTATTCCTAGGAATTTAGGGCTGTCAGTCGATTAAAAAATGTAATCTTGATTAAGCACATGCTTTATGAAATTAATTGTGATTAATAAATCAAAAAAATACATAGCTTTTCATAAAGCTTGCATATCCTGTTATAAAAATGTAACACTTTGAAAAAAAGACATTCAGGTACATTTTGAACAGGTGTGATTGTGATATGTGATTTGTTAATAGCAATTAATTACGTAAAGCATCCAATTAATCACGATAAAAATGTTTTGACTGACATAAAAATAAAATTTTTGTCCATTCCAATATGGAAGTAGGCTCATGATAACTTTCTGCAGTTTTCTCAGTCAACGCTCCAAAATCCATAACCTTGCCAGCTGTCCCATGTTTACGCCTTGTTATGTTTGGACAGCTAGCATGCTCATGTATTCCCAATGACAGTGTCAGTCTTTTGTTTAACGTAGCATGTTTTGATGTGTTGGGTCTAGGATACCATGAGCTGTATGAGTCTGGCCACTACCAGCACATTCAGACTGTTTCCCAGGACTCGGTACTGCTGCCGGGTGGAGATCTTCTCTGGGAATGCTTTAGAAAAACACATTGACAAGCATGGTTCAAATCAATTCACCTGCATTTCAAAATGATAAGAAGTCAATTGTTTTTCAGAAATACAGTAGGTTATAGTAGGCTATACAGAAGTTGATCAGTTACAAAAGGTAAATTATTTGTTCTGAGAAACTCCTAACCCCTCCCCACTATCCCCAAAATAAAATAAAGTCAGAAGAAATCAGAGTAATACATATATCTGACTTACAAACAAGAATAGGTCTGTTTAATTATATTTTAACATAGGCTCAATTATGATCCATCCTCCATTAAATTAGCATCAATGAAAATGTTTCTCTGATCATCCTATTCACTTTTCAATTTGCCATTCTAGTTTTGATATCACAGAACACTAAAGTTCCTCATTAGAAAATCCTCATGTATGTTATTGGCAGACCACAAAGGCCGCTGTCTGGAACGTACAGAAGTTGTCTGGGAAACCCATGAGGTTTGCTATCTCCCTTGGGGTGAAGTAGCGCAGCTTCAGTTTAGCTAGCCTCTGGAGCTTCTTTTCCTCTGACAACTGGTCAAGGCCTTTAAACACAGACGACATCTGCAAAAGGATGAAGAATTTTCTTAGTGAAAATCACAATTCTGTGCTGCTCATTAAAGACAGCAAAGCCATCTAGCAATACAATACTTCAGAAGTTACAGATGTGTCCTGTTTATGTGACCATAAAGTAGGGGTGCGCAATATATCGATTCAGTATCGTTATCGCAATATCACGTTGCACAATATCATATCGAAAATGTAGCAGGAAGTGCAATATTTTGTTTATTTTGTGGAGAGTTGTGTCCATCGGCTGTTTGGCTTAGTTGTGTTTGATTTAGACAGAAAAGTAAGAGGTGTGGCTGAAAGCTAATGACATAATAGAGATTGAAGAGGAAGCATTAGTGGCCAAAAAAAATGCCTCCTCGGAAGCTTGGAATTACTGCTGTTGTACGAGTCCAATAAGACAGTTGAAAAGGTATTGCTGTGATACTTCGTTATGCATTTTCCCATAACCTGTGCTTTTACTTATGTTTAAAAATATCGAAAAGAATGTCAATATTGCAATTTTCATTATCAATGTCACATTTTATCAATATCGTGCACCCCTAAAGTAAACCACTGTGTAAACCACACCTTGGTTTGTGCAACACCTGACATTTTCCTGCAAATGTTGGAGTTAGACATGCAATGATCATCACTTTGGAAAAGCTTTAATATATTTACAAGTTTATAGCTTAGCTGTAGTGCAGATAAGAATGTAATGTATGCATCCATTAAATAGCCTTATACTATCATGTGAGCCACAAACATGCCATTCCTACCTCTGTTTCCATACATGATTGCAATACTGAGCCCGTGCCCTCCACATAATATCCGTAGCTGTGAAGAAAGCACAGTACAGTACATTGAAAAGCTGTCTTGGACCTCATCGCATCAATTTTGTCAACACTCAACCATCTTGGAAGGCAATATAGTGATCCATTACATACAGCACAAAGAGTAGGGTTAGTAACGGAGCTCCAGATGAGTTTATACAACCAATAACAGCAAATAGTCAAATAGTGGACTTTAATGCAGAACTGAAAGGGTAATTCTGTCTCTAAACCTGCACTTTATAGTATTGTTAGATTCTACCCAAATATCTTATCTTAATGAAATCTTAGTATTCATTCAACAGAACACACACTGCAGGGTACGGTTTGTACCCTTTGGTGAAGCAGATGGACCTCCTACATGTTGGCCTGACGATGTCTATCAGCAGGGCGTAGCGCAGCAGGACCTTAGCGGGCAGCAGGTACCCATCTGTCTGCTCCAGCGCTGCTGGCTCCAGCGCTGCTGGCTCCAGGAAGGCTTGGATCTGCTGCACACGCAGGTCACGGTTCTGGGTGGACTTCCTCTCAGCGTCCTGCTCCGTCTCCAGCTTGTACAGGACGCCGGCCCCCGCGCAGCTCTCCCCCTTCTGGCACATGTTCATGGAGGACGCTGCCGAGGATGCTGGGGGTTGTGGGGTGTCCTGGGCGGCTTGTGGAAAGCCCTTTAAGATCTACAAAGAGCAATGGCGTGTGTGTGTCATTATGTATAGGCAAACAACACGCATCAATAAGGCTTCATCTCACAATAACCATGTTAATGTAATAGTGTGAATGAATCAATGCATATACATGTGACCTCTGAGCTTCTCTGAAATGAGAAGGTTCCTGAGGAGGCCTTGGCAATAAGAAAGTAGCGCAGTCTTGAGTTTGGAATACCGATCTGTGTTATGAAGGGGTAAAGATAGGTTAGTCATAACAAAAGACTTTGGAATAGTAAGGTCAACACATCCAGAGAGTTCAAACTACATGGCGTGCCTTACACTTGTGGGTGAGATCAGAAACTCCTGAAACGTGTATCCACATTGTTTCAGTGTTGTCAACAGAGACTCCCTGAAGAAGACAGAAATATAGTTTTTATTCTTAAGTGGAACCTCTCCACTCACAGACAACAATGTTAGCGTTTTTAATAGACCAATGTTTGTATATAGTATGCTTAGATAACAGAATATAAAAATAGCTACCACAAATGTATCCATTCATCATGACATTGTGTGAAATCTTATCTTAAAACTCGAAAGATGTATTTATGTTATGTATAACACCCACTCTACCAAGTTCAAGTCTAACCCATGTCTTCCAGAGAAATAAGAACGCAGCATTCCTTGCCTTTATTTGAGCAAACCCGCACCCCCGACCCCCAACCGCCTATAAAAAGGATCTTTAGTCCTGAGCTGCTGTGGCAGGGGCAGTCAAAAAATGCACCCTGCCCAATTGGGCCTCCGTTGTGTTGCCATCGTGACCCTCTAGCTCTTTGGACCCGTCTATTAAGCCTCTCCATAGTTACCTAGCCGAGGAGGTCTCAAAGCCCTTCACATTCTCCAGCAGAATGAAGCGGGGCAGCCTTGCCAGCCTGCAGACAGAGAGGCCCCATCAATGCTTCATGACAGGCAACATGAACGGAATACTAGGATTGACTGGGCTACCAGTGTCCATGATGCCATTTTAATACATCAGGTCACCTTTACTCTGTTCTCTTCTCTTGTATTAGAGTATACTGTGCATCAAGCTCATATTGGTCCTCGTTCATTTCAACTGAGTGTCTCGTGACATTTGTTAATAGGACTGAACTATCATTTGGATAGAAGAGGTTCCACTAATAGGATTCATAAGAGAACACTCCACCATTGTGTGAGTTGAGCTCTTAAAACAACTGCACAGCTGCTGGTGCTCTCTGAACATATGTTGGTTGACACCGGTGAAAGCACAAGCACCGCCATCACAGGGTGCACCGCTCCTGCACCTGAATGCACGTTCTAGTCAGATTCAAAACATAAATTTACTTTCTGGAGTGTTCCTTTCTCTTATCTGGCATGATTCATTGTTTCTTAATTTTTAAATGGAATCAGTAACTTCACCACAAAAATACTACATCAAACAATACATAAATTCTGAGAGCTGGATATTGTTGTCATGGCGGAAATATCAATGCAACCAAGAAGAAAAAACACTCAGTGAAGGTTATTCTGCAGTGCAGTCAATGTAGATCTGTATTACGGCCAAGACAACGTGAGTGAAGGTTGATTCAACTGATAAACGAACATGAATGTTTGATCATGTCTGACCTTGGCAGAAGGTCAAGAATGTAGAGAAAGCTCTTGGTACGGGGATCGGCTGTGTCTCGCTGCAGTCCAATCCTGAGCAGAGAGAGGAAGAGCATTCAAGGGTGTTTGTTCCGAGCTCACCGCCGATTCACAACTGCGTGGATAATTAAGAGTGGGGGCTGGGGTTTTTGCTCTCTAGGGGGAAGACTTTTGACCTTTCAACATCTGCCATTGAAGACACTAACAAAGGACCTACCTAGTAAATGGCTGACAAGGAGGGCTCATCAAAATCATGTCAAAAGATAATTTGTTAAACTCCTCCAATGTTATTCCCTGTAAAAGAGAAAATACATACCAGCTCTGACAATAGAACATTAAGGCTATATTTAGTAAAACATTTAATTAAATAAAAAAAGAATAATAATAAGAATTATAAAAAGTACATAATATAACAATCGACTGCTTTTAATATCTCTATGCTGACCAACAAATGAAATTACATCACATAAGCCTTATAATAATAATACCTATATTATTTTTGGAATATTGCATGTTCTTGAGTTTGTAAATTGCTGTAACAACCCTATTCAACACATTCTCCTTTTAATTTAGCTAGCAAATACCACTTAACATTTCCAGTACTGACACCGACCTCATAGAAGCATGGAGAAGTCTAGAGGTCTGGTGAG
>JAODTR010045862.1:0-18926 GCA_025399935.1 Amblyopsis rosae | reverse complement strand
GAGAGAGAGAGAGAGAGAGAGAGAGAGAGAGAGAGAGAGAGAGAGATTTATCAAGTAGAAAGCTGTAATGAGGATCTGTATTTCTGCATCAGCGTGTGTGTGCGTACGTGTGTGCGTGTGTGTGTGTGTGTGTGTGTGTGTGTGTGTGTGTGTGTGAGAAAGCAACTGCATGTGTGCCATCTCGCTCCCATATAGTACTGTGCCAGAGGTGCTGACTCTATTTATACACACAATAGCTAAATGTAGAGATGATGCCAAGAATAGATGGATCTTCTGGACTTTCAAAGGCAACAGAAGGTGCAGACCCTGTGCTCTCCTCTCCTTATAGAAATTATCAGCATAGCTACCAGAATTGGGAAGGTTACTTTACATTCATTTCATAATAACCAAGGGAAATGACTGTTAGTCCCAGTCAAATGCTGGTAAATCGACCCAGTAGCTGGTTTAAAGTACACTTTGGCAGGCAATCAAAGTGGAGGTGCTTCTCTGCAGTGCATACAGTATTAGCATGTTGAGTGGCTTACAAAGCATTCATTGTGGTCTGAGATGCTGGTTCTTAGTGTGACTAGTGGTGGAAAATGTCACTTAGAGTCCCTTTAAAGGAGTCATTTCACGCTCCTTTTCACTTGTTGACACAGTTCCTTGACTTCTCAATGCAATGTAGTTAACAAGCTAAGGTGAAAATACCACATAGTGTATGTGGAATAGCACATCATACAATGACTCTTTAGAGTTTGATTTCAGTGACTGTTGCTTTAAATTAAACAAGCCACTGCCCACCCCGCCCCGACTACAATGTAGCTGTGTTGACGTGAAGCTACGACTGCTTTAATGCTAGTACCGGTGCAGGCTACTCAAACGCGGTTTGAACATAGTTTTATGGGGTTTGAACCACATATGGTTTAATTTCAGCAGTGTTTTCAATGTGTTAATATTGTGCATTAATTCCGCCTCGCTGTCCAGATGACAGTAAAGGATACAGGTAGCAGAATGTAGTTCATTGTTGTTCGTGTCAACAACACATCAGCAGCTTGGTCACACAGCCAGTGTAGGAACGGTGTTATGTTTTGATAGCCAGCCATGTCTCTACTAAGCACATTATTTCATGAAACAAAGACTTATTCTATCTTTGTTATTATCACAGACATAACGTTAAATGTTTTGTATGATATGACTGATCACTGACCCAGAAAAAAGCATTATTACTCGCAGTACCAGAAACGGCAAGGGGATACAATATTGGTATGACACGTGAGTGCGTCTATCAATGAGCAATGTTTAAGTTAAGTAAATCAACACAACATTATTTAAGCATCCTATTTCTAATCCATTTATGGTTTCTGAACAATAGCCTATATTAACTTAATGTAGTTATTGCACAGTGCATCACTCTTGATAATGTGCCTGTCCTGCAGACTCGACTGCAAATGTTGAACATTAAACTTTTACTTACGGTTTGTGTACTGGCGATCAACATCAGCTCCTTGCCTTGCATATTTCACTGATACTACATAGCTGGCCATATCCTCATAGGAGCATTACCAAGCAAACTGTGTTCAGTAATCTACGCAACATATGCACGTTTCTCTCATTCGCCTGTTTCCCCGACCCTCTCCCTTTTTTACAGTCCATTTTGAAAGGCTTACTACTTCCAAAGGCTAATTCCAAAAACTAGAAATACTTGGTTTTCATGGAATGGGTCCTTTAACTAGTTTAGTAACAGTGAACATTTTGCTTGTTTGTTTGTACATCTGCAGGGACGGCCATATGACTTTGAGGACGGCGACGTCTACATGTCCTCCCATGAGCATCGTTTCCGCATGTTCAGCTCTGTGGAGTATGAAGGACAGTTCTACATGACGCCTCAGAACTTCATTGAATCAGTCACCATGAGTGAACCAAAGAGTATGTTTAAAGGGCCCCTTGTTAAAAATTCAGCATTTTCCAGTTGTATTTGCTAAGGCTTGGATAACTTTAAAATGTCTAAGCAGTCAGCTATTGTAATCATTCTGTGTTGTAAAGCTTCTTTTGGGAATACAATGGGAACACTAAGAATGTGGTGCAGACCGCACCGCACAACACTATCCTAGCCTTGGTACGGTTTGATCAATGTGGGGGGCGGAGATTCTGAGGGGGCACCCTGTGGCATTGAACATAGCAGCTGATGAGAATGTAGGTACCATAGGGAGAGACCGACGTACACATATTTAGACTGTGGCACATTTGGACTTTTCTGAGTGTTTCCTTACTTTTAGACTATTCGACTAGACTAAATTTAAAAAAAAATATTAACGACTGGGAAATAAGTCACTAGGAACATCCCTAATTTCCACCATAGATTTATAGAGAAAATGCACAATTTGGTGCTTTAAAATTGACCAGAATGCAGAAAAATGAAGTGTTTGATGATCAAAATATCCATGGGGAGGACCCATAGACCCCCTACATAAGATATCTCCCCACCCCACCCATCTACAAACCCAGTTTAACCACTTTAGTGTTCTGTTTTTTATCGTTGCCAAGCTGTTTATATAGCCGTTTTACACAGACAACGTTCTGATGGTCTGTTTTACCGGTCAATATAGGTCATGGAAATTCAGATATTTAGTCAGTGAAAGTTAAATAAAAGTCACGGTATTTTACATTTGACTTAAGAGTGGGAACCCTGTATAGTTGGGTAATTATAATCTTTTTTGGAGTACTTGATAGTACATCATGTAGGACCATCAGTGTCACACATTGAAACTATGTAAGCAGACTGGTGGGATGTGTTACGCTTCATGTTGGAGCTCTTAAGACTGCCGTGTCTGTCATTCTCTAACAGATTACAGTTGGCTGATCAGTCTCAAGCAGATGGCCTCACTGCAGTTGTTTAGTCTGAGGTTAATGCTAGTCAGACACGCACGCACACACACACACATCCTCACACACTGACACACATGCAGGCATTCAAACACACAGGTTTACAGATGCACACACACATACATACACTCAACATTCACACATGCACCCACACAAATATATAGTAGTAAATATATAACAGGCACATAAACAGCTTGATAAACAACATGCATACACATATGCAGGGCTCCTCAAATGCACATTCTGTACAGTACATGCAGCACATGATGTAGTTTTGCCACTTTCTACATGCATTTAGTTTATCTGGTAAGTAGAAAGCAGCGAAACATCAGTGCTTACAGTAAACACTAGGGATGGCACCGATACGATACTGAGATCGGAAATCAGTCCGATACTGACTTAAATAGCTGGATCGGTATCGGTGACAATCGGACAGTTGTAACTGATCTATTGGGCTGATCCAATTCAATTAATTTACATGCGTAGGTCTACTGTCAAGCATCAGCCATGTCTAACCTACCCAAGGTACACTAGCAACACGGTGGCCCAGTGGATAGCACTGTGGCCTCACAGCAAGAAAGTCCCAGGTTCAAAACCCAGTTGACCTGGCCTTTCTGTGTGGAGTTTGCATGTGCTCTGGTTTCCCCCACTATCAAAAACATGTTAGGTTCACCCTCCAGTCAGTGCTGTTGACCAGACACTGGCCTCAATCTGGAGGTGGTCCCCAGGCGCTGCACAGGTGGCTGCCCACTGCTCCCTTGAGGGATGGGTTAAATACAGAGAATGAATTTCCCCTAGGGGATTAATAAAGTATGATTCTTCTACCAGCAGCAGGTTTCTAAAATGCATCTAAATCCTAAAATAGAGATTGGCTGTCATTTACTTTGCAATTTAACTTAAAACTTAACTTAACACTGGAATCTGAACGGTACTCGGTATCAGCCGATACCCAAAGTAACCCGGTATCTGTATCGTTATCGTGAATGAAAAAACTGGATCGTGCCATCCCTAGTAAACACACACACACACCTCTTCCTACTTCCGCTTTATCAGCGGGTACTGGAGTGTGTTGCGTGCAGACCATACACCTGTAGTGTGTGTGGTGTTTACATCTAGCTTGACTGGCTGACATGCGATACAGCCACATACTCCCTCTCAGCACCCACATCCTCTAATGCCCCCTTTGAAGTCGAATTAGATGAGCACCGTTGTATAAAAAAGGACAAAAGCCCCATGTGCTTTTATGGAATCGTTCCACAAGCTACAAAGACAAGCACAAGGCACTTTAGACAGAATAAATGGGCCAGTAATGATGAGTGTATACAAAGTGATATGCTGTGTGTGTGTGTGTGCATGTGTGTGTGTGCCTGAGCGTGCATGCGTGCATGCTGTGACTGCCTTTGCACATTAAGACCCATTTCTAGACCATGATACAGATGCTATCTAACCAAGGCCACCCAAATCTTCCCTCTTTTTTCCAGTCCTCTTTACCTTTGTCTTGTTCCCTCTCTCTTAGACAAGAAGCCCTGGAGGTCCCTCACCAAACAGGTGGGATTGCATCTGTTCTGCTCTTATCTCTCCTCTCCCTTCCTTTCCTCTCTTCTCCAGTCCTCCTCTCTCCTCTCCTCTCCTCTCCTGAACATTTGTACATTCGCTCCATGTTTGAGAATATGATCCCATATGCTGGGTTCCCTTTTGACTAAAATATATACCGCAAATATTCATTATAATAACTTTCAGTTTACAGTCTCTCTCTCTCTCTCTCTCTCTCTCTCTATATATATATATATATATATATATATATATCTATACAGTATAAACAGTACAACAGGGCTATTCAATTACAAATTCAAGTGGGTCAGATTTGATAAAGAACAATTGTGGGTGGGCCACATATTTTTGGCAGGAATTTTACTTTTTAGCAATTATATAACATTATTTAAAATAAACAAAATCTAGTAAATCTGAATAAACAATGTTTATCTATATTTATTGAGATTTAGGCTGGTATAAAGGCACAGTAATTATTTGGTAACACTAATACATTGTACTGTAACCTACACATGGGTTTTGCATTCAGAAACATAAAATCATGTTTTTATGTGTGTGCATCTAGGTGAGAGAGCTACGCGAGTGTCTATGATAGCATCTACGAGAGGGAGACAACGAGAGCATCCACCCTGCAGCTTGATTAATGTTCAATGTGTCACGTCAATGGCGAAGGTTTTCTATAGACAATTCCAATTCTCATAAGGAAATAACAGTCATGGGTTCAAATGTGACTAGTACCATACCCAACCATTATCCTCACCAGCAGGAGCTACGGGAGCAATGTGCACAAACGTATGGACTAAATTTCATCGCATTGATTAGTAGATCTGGACTACTACATTACATTTACAAACAGGCTGTGTCATGATGTCTTGGCTGTAGAGCAGTTAATAATAACTCGTTTACATTAATATATTGACTTGATTACTTGTATAGTTGTTATATACTGTGTTAAACTAGTGTACTGTATAGTGGTCAAGGGTGCAATCCTCTCGTGGGCCACATGGGGGTAGTTGGTGGGCGGCATTTGGCCCGCGGTCCATCTAATTGAATAGGCCTGCTGTACTATATATATATGCTGTATGCAACATACAGTATATATATTTTTGTGTGTACACTGATGTTTCAAGGTGAATGTTAATTATCTTTGTATGTGTGTGTCAGGAGCTGGAGAAAATTCTGTTAGACACTCCTCCAGTATGGAAAGGAACATCTAAACTTTTCCGCAACATGAGAGAACGAGGTGGGAGAGAACTCACACACACACACATGCACGCACACAAATGCTCACACAGTACATGCGTTAAGCAACACACACAAAGGCACCTTGAGTTGTTTCTTGCACACACACACACACACACACACACACACACACACACACACACACACACACACACACACACACACTCTGATGATAACATTAACTGCATGAGTAATTCCAATAATGATAAGTGCATTGTGTAGGTTTGTTTTGCTTTATAGAATCCACATCTATCTATTATCTAGTTTAATGACATCAGTTCAGTAAAATCTATGACAGCAAGTGCTGTGTTTACCACTGCCCACTAGCTGGTGTCCATGCCATGCAAGAGTGATAGTCCTTATGTAGGCTTATATATGTGTATGTGTGTGTGTGTGTGCGTGCGTGTGCGTGCACGCAGTGTGCATGCCACAGTGGGTGTCTATAATCCGGAGTTGGAGCCACACTGTCTCTCCTTACGGTCAAACAACCTGGAAGTACTAAAAATACACCTCCTCTCTACTCCTGTACTTTATTCTTCTTCTCCTCTCAACCAGCCTCTGTTCCTCCAGTGTGTTCAGCAGCTCCTCCTAGTATTAATCCATCCCAGTAAAAGAACTGACAACATTGCATCACAGAGAAACGAAATGAGAGGTTCTTAATTTAATGCATTTGCTTCAGGACGGTGTTAACAGCACAGTCACATGGTCTGAGAGCAGGCCCTTGTGGTGATAATCACACACACACACACACTGCTACAGTGCTAAAGATAACTCGCTCTGTATGATTCCCCCTCTCCACTCCCCCACTCAGAACACAAGCTAGTTTCTCACCCTGTAGCTAATGTGTAGCTATTGTGTGTGTGTGTGTGTGTGTGTGTGTGTGTGTGTGTGTGTGTGTGCGTGTGTGTGCGTGTTTGTGTGCGTGTTTGTGTGCATATGCACGTGTGTGATTATTCCGTGGGGACCAGTATCCAGGAGCATGGCCACATTCTCTGTGGACAGATGGAAAATCAAGATGAGAGGAAGGGAGCAGTGAGGAGAAATTAAGGATTACTGCATGATGGTGAAGGAGAAAGCAAATTGTGGACAGGAAAGGAATGGGGAGAGAGAGAGAGAGATGGAAAAAGCCAGCGGAGGAGGAAACGCTTTATTGTGTACTGTATCTCTATGCGAGGGATAGATATAAGTGATACAAAACTACATACATATATAAATCACTGTTGGCGCACACATTAAAGACAACAGCATGGACAATGTGAACAAACAAGTGTGCGGTTTCTGAATAAAATACAAAACAAGAGAATGTGATACAGTGTGATGTGAGAGGTCTGTGTGTGTGTGTGTGTGTGTGTGTGTGTGTGTGTGTGTGTGTGTGTGGTGGCATTATGAGTGTGGACAGTTAGGTTCCTCAGAATGGTGTTGGATTACTGTAGTTGTCGGAGACTGCTGTAATTGTCGGAGGAGTGATGTCAGACATAAAAATTGCCTCCAGCTGACAAGGGCGTAAGATAGGCTAGGCCTATATGTACTAACTGCATATATTTTATGTAGAAACGCAAATTGCGCGAAGCAAGCTCAAATGTAAGCTGTAAACTGAAGTCTCCTGAAAACCTTTATTTTTAATATGGGGCTTGGCGGCATCCATAAAGTGTTGCATTAACTACCGCCCTCTGCTGGACTGTCCAGGCTATTACTATGCCAGTATTAACAACTAAGTGTATAAACAAGCGCAAGAGGTAAATGTCCCTGGATGGAGTTGCATGTCTGAATAGAGCAAATCACTAGCTGTGCCTGCACGGTAGTGCAGGTAATTTACCAGGAACAATGTGTTATGTATTAGAATGCATACTGTTGACATAGTGTGTGTAAAGTAAGTATTAACCCTTGAAACGAGGGATATAGTATGCTGCAAGTCAGGCATTAGCATCTTATTCTTTGCCACAACCATAATGGTGTGTGTAAGCAAATTACTGATGACTGATGTTACACATGTAACATTACAAGTTCTGTGTTATATTTTAGGCTTTTTATATTTTGTAAGGCTTAAGAGCAGAAGAGAAGGGAGAGCTGTGTGTGTGTGTGTGTGTGCTGGCTTGTGTGTGTAAACCGCCACATTGTAACACTTTCCTGTTTCCACGTCCACAACAGGTCCACTTCTCAGCACAACACTGGCCTTACAACCGTCCTGCTGGTGTCATGTTCACTGCACACATGCACGCACACACACACGCACACACACAGGCAAAGCCGGTCTCGCGTAACACTCCAGCCAGTCACCCTGAACTATCTGATGCATCTAAGAGAAAGCGGGATGCAGGGCGAGGGAAAGCGCAAGAGGCAGAATGAGAGAATGAAGACCCCCTAATAGGGCCTCAGTCCAGAGGAACAGATCACCATAAGACATTTTTCACCTGCTTATCCAAACACACACACACGCACACAGGCACTAGCAGCCTGGACACTTAGAGTGTAGAGTCGGTGTGTGGCCAGATGGATGCTTGCAACTCAACTCAAGAAGCATTTTAGATGATATCTTCATGAAAGGATGGATTACCACTGTGTATTTGTGTGCGTGCGCATGTGTGTGTGTGTGGGAATGTGATATGGCAGACATCTCTGTGTGTCTCGAGAGGCCCAATGGTCTTTGAACATCTGTAAACATTGCCTCTTAATGTGTACAAGTGTATTCACTGGTGTGTATTTTATTTGTGTGTGTCTCTGTGTGTGTCTCTGTGTGTGTGCGTCTCTGTGTGTCTCACTGTAATCCAGGCATCATTGCGTACACAGAATACCTCTTCTTGCTGTGTATCCTGACAAGTGAGTATGCTACTGTGTGTATTAGTAAATATTTAAAAGTTCAGAAGGCAGAAGTGATAATTGTGTGTGTGTTTTACCCTTGTACCGCACCAGGTTGTTGTACTAATTACACGAGACTGCTGTTGATCAGCAGGATGAATGCACCACATACATGGCTATTACTCTTGAGTGCGTCGTGTGTATATAAACGCCCTATAACTATGTGGTTATAGGGCGTCTCTCTATTTCTCTCATTCTCTCTCTCTTTTTATTTCTCTTTCTGTCTTTTTCTCGTTCTTGTTCTCTCTCTTTCCCTCTAGCTCTTTCTCTCTCTTTCTCTCACACACACACAGAGATAGACACACACTGATTATATTTGCTGGCTTTTCTGTTGTCAGAGCCTCATGCTGGCTTTAAGATTGCTTTCAACATGTTTGATGCCGATGGCAACCAGATGGTAGACAAGAGGGAGTTTTTAGTGGTGAGTCTCTGTCACTGCACCCTCGATTAGAACAGGTATTTTGCAAATATGCTATTATATTTTTCATCCCATTTTTGTGTATGCACACTGTATTTCTCTATATAGTTTTAGTATCTTTCTCTCTCTCTTTATTTCTCTCTCTCTCACATACACTCACACAGCTTCAAGAGATCTTCCGTAAGAAAAATGAGAAGAAAGGAAGGAAAGGAGATGCTGAAAAGTCTGCCCAGTTGGTAAGAATATGATGTCCGTGTGTGTGTGTGTGTGTGTGTGCGTGCGTGTGCGTGCGCGTGTGTGTGTGCATGTGTGTGTGTGTAAACTCCCCACCCTACTTCACTACTTATTAAATATGTGTTTTCGGGGATGATGTACGCTTTAGTATTAGCTTTATATGGAGGGTCTCAGCCCACAGGATGACACTATTTACAGTACTTGAAACGTGCTTGAAGGGCCTTAAAGCTACAGTAGTGTTACCTGTTGGATTCCTGAAGTGTAAATGTTGTCTCTTCATTACTGTAACAAACAGCAAAATTGGAATTCCTTTGCAATTCCTTTGTTAATTAAAACGAATGCAGTGTTAACCAAAAAGGCTGTACTGTAAAGCCTGTCTGTTATATACAGCAGAGAGCTAGTTTTTTCCCCCCTTTTATAGCAGTGTGTACTAGTCTCATTGTTAAAACTACTAAATTAGATCTTATGGCCAACATATATGATTGTATTTGCAGTGTTATACCCTATCTATAGCCCAATGCACACCGGCAGAGCACGATACGCCCGCACACCGGAACCTAGATGCGCTTCGACACGTGTTGACGCGCCGGCCAGCTAGAGAATGCGCCACTGTTCTATTCCCCTCGCGTCGACGTTACCTGAAAACACAAGAGAATGTGCAGTTTGGTATGTCCAGGCTCCCGTAGCAGCTCTCTTCTCTGCTTCTGTTGCAGCGCGACGGCTCCGTTCCTCGTTATGCTATATGCTATCAACAAATGCTTATGATAGCTTAGCTTCCAGCTATGTTGTTGATCTACTGCCTTCAAAACAGTCTTAACTGCTCAGATTATTAAATGACACTAGGCAAGAGACTATTGGCATTTGGTCTCGTGACCCGTGCTGTGTGTAATATTCCCTGTTGGCCCACCAGTACGACTCAACCGGACGCAGCGCTTCACTTAACGCGCGTCATGTGACACGCCACGTCGCGACTGCTCCAGTGTGCGTTGGGCTTCAATCTCCAATTGTATCATGTGTATTCTTTCTTCCCTTCTGTCTGGTTGTTAGATCTTCAAATGGCTGAGTCATTTCTCTTCTGACTTGTGTGTAGGAAATCTCTCAGTTTGCCTCTTCATACATCTCTGCTATATTTCCAATTGCCACTATTACAGTACGTAATTAATACAGAGTCTGGCGTTAGTAACGATTGATTGGAAGTCAAAGCATCCCCTTTCTGCTTGTTTTTCGGAAAAGTGCTCCGCTCTATTTTAAATGGTGCATCACTGTCA
The DNA here is from genome assembly GCA_025399935.1 of Amblyopsis rosae. Classification (NCBI taxonomy): domain Eukaryota; kingdom Metazoa; phylum Chordata; class Actinopteri; order Percopsiformes; family Amblyopsidae; genus Amblyopsis; species Amblyopsis rosae. The sequence goes on along the minus strand of JAODTR010045862.1, from coordinate 8,495 downwards.
TGGGCCTGTGCATTGTGGCCTCCTTGTCCACACTGACATTAAGCCTCCATGACGTTGTGCATTTGTTCCCAGTTTAACTTTACAGCAGTAGTTTGCGTCAGACCCTGATCTTGACCCAGAACCCTGCAGTAACTAGCAGTAACCGTAGCAGTAACCACGTGCGTGAACACAGCCTCACATACGACAGTCAGCGGCGTAGAGAGCGTGTGCTGTCCCTCAGTGCAGCCAGAGATGTGTTAGATATGACACATCCTTTTGAAGTGCCTATCCTCTGTCCTTTCGTGTACTAACATGTCTTCTCTCCCTCTCTTCTCTGACTGCATGCGGTGTCTCCCTCCCTCCCTATCTTTTCCCTGGTGCGTTAGACTATGCAGCTGTATGGATATCATGTTGCCCCCATGAACAGCGTATGTATCTACCTCTCTAACCCCTTCATTCTCTTCCCAGCTCCTCCGTAAGTGGATAGGGTCAATCGGGGATGGGGTGGGTGGGTGTAAAGTCCTCTTCCTTATAACCCCTATTTTAAGTATCCATTATTATGATCAAGTGTGAGTGCTAGACAATGGCAGTAACGTAAACAGCGCTGCAGCATGCGCACACACAACTGCGCCCATTAAACAGTTAGGTTGCAGAGTATCAAAGGCAGAGAGCTAAGAGTGGGTTGTGAGATGGGTATTGGTTGGGCATGCTGAAGGGGGCGGGGCTTCCACCACAGCACTTTCATAATGAAGTAGCTGTGAAAAAAGCTCTCATTAACAGCACACACTTTCCCTCTCTCTACTGCTTAGTGGAGGGATGGAGGGATGGAGGGATGGATGGATGGATGGATGGATGGAGGATGGGGGGATGATGGATGAGAGAGGGATAGATAGCGAGAGAGAGAGAGAGAGAGGGTGTCCATCTGTCAGGCCATGTGAGTGATTAGGGAATGATGACATGGAGGCAGATGAATAGAGAAAGAGGAGTAATGGGTTTAATAGGTCAGGAGCGATGATCTCTGACAAATAGAGTGTGATGTAATTTAGGATGACTTGAGACACCGCTACGTTTTAAATAGAATCAGTCACTGGAGGTTTCAGGCCATTTTAGGCGATGGTTTGTGTCTGTGTATGTGCACACTCGGGGTAGAGGGTCACAACATGTTGTTAGAGCTAAAAAGAGAGTAAAAATGAGAAGCTGATTCCTGCAAATGTAGTCCGTCCAAACAAATTAAACATGCAGTTATGAGGAAGGCATACACAATCAGTAGTAAACAAGTCACATTTGTCAATGAATGGCCGTGACCAATTTAGCTTAAAAAATATCTATATCACATGGGATATCATATTTATTGACTTAAATACTAAGGCACTAAGGACATATACATATCTTGTTGTCACAAACGTTACAATAAGGGGTCCGTAATATCTCTTTTCCAGGGACTTTTGTGTGGTTTTTGTGTCTACTATAAAACTTCCACAGTTTCTGCGTCATACTCTTACTTCCAACACACACACACGCACGCACGCTCTCTCTCTCTCTATCTTCTGTCACTCCTATGATGGATGGCCACATTGTCCCTGTGCTGTTTAGACCAGAGCAGGGCCCTGTCAGAATGGCCACTGCTGCATAGTCCCTGGAGAGACACAAGGTGGGTGGTCAGGACATTAGCACAAGGCGAGAGGACCCTGGACGTTAGTGTGTTGAGCTGGGTGTGCTGCTGTGTCAATCAGGATGCTTGAAAACACATGCAAGAGAATAGCAATGCTTTTAAATCACTATTACACAGTGTGTGTGTGTGTGCACAGGTGTGGGTGCCCAATCATTCTAAAAGCCAAAAGAGGATATTTATTTAAAGGGCTTTAAAGATTTGAAAGGGACAGTCTAGTTTTTCTGTCTCCAAAGTTTTATAACTACGTTTCTGAAATGTATTTGTAATGTAATATTTTGAATGTTAATTGAAACATTGCATTGTATTGCTGTCTATGATTTATATGGGTGGGGTTATCCATGATGGATAAAATAGATCAAACACGACATCATTCAACCCTTTCTCGATGTTGTGTTATGTGACACAAGGGTTGGGGTCAATTCACAGTCACATCACTTCAAACGTAACTTGATAGTGTAGTTCATTTTTATTGATGATAAGATCTTTCCTTATTTCACATACAATTGTATAATTTTCCATCTCTCCCAGCTGTGACCAAAATCGAATCAAACAATTAATTTGCGGTTATCTCTGTTGAGACTCTATAGGTTATATTAGGAAAAAATGTTTTCTTATGATGTCATTATCATAAGAACATTGCAGGATTTGGTTTGTTTTGATGAGAGATTCAGCCTAAATTAATTATTTTGGTTGTTACAGCAAATGCATGTGGTAGTCTATGTTGGTAGTACATGCATGTAATGTGCACATGGCACAATGGGTAGGATAGAGGCATGATAGTCTAGTAGTGGTCTAGCTGTCTGACTCCTGTCTGGAATATCATAGGTTTAAGCCTTGACATTATACCTACCTGTAAGAATCCTTGAACAAGATCCAGCTCATTAGAATATTTATAACTGTGACTTTGTAACTGTTAAAGCGTCTGCTAAATTACCGGTATGTAAGTTACACAGACGCCTGTTCATTCTGAATCTCTCATCAAAGTGAAGTGTTTTCTTTCTTCAAATTTGACCTTTGACCAAATAGATTTAATTTCTATTGTGTGTGCAAATTTATTTGTGAATGACGGAATTATGGAGTTGACCTTGGCCCTATACTTGACCGCTCCTGCAGGTACTAAAAACAGACAGTCAGGAGTTTGTGGCACGGAGTTATTGGGACATACTGAGACGAGGCACCAGTCAAGCTCTCTTTTCTGACCTGGCAGAGGTATACTGTCCTCTGTCCGTCTGTCCATCTCACATTCCCTTTGTGTGTTTGTTTTTCTCCCTGCCATGTAAACGGTCACAGTGAATAATTCATGCCTTCATCCTCCTTAACCCGTCTTCTTCTGTCCCTACTCAGTTGCAGAAATATCTTCCCAACCCTCCATTTTGTTCCTGTTAGATCCCCACGCAGACATTTGTAGATGGTCTGGTGTAGCCGACTGAATGTTGTAGTACCTCCTCGCATCTCAATTCAATAATTCAATCATTCCGTCTGAACAAATATAAGAGGTTTCTTTCTTCATATTTGTTCATGTTAATTGTCATTGTTTCAAAATAATGAATCTGTTGTCTTTGTAGTGGTTGCGCTAATGAACCATGCTGTAGCATATTACAGTATGTTGTCCTTCTTAGATCTACATGTTTGTGTTTTCACTAATAACCTGCTTATGTTTCCCTTATTTTATTATGTTCTCCTTAATTAGGCCTGTTCATTATGCTTTGAGTATGTGTCTATGTGGCTAGTTGTGTAGCTTTGGTGTCCAGTAAAATCACCATTTATTTTACAACAAACATTTAAATAACACCATGAGATTATTGATAGCAGATTACATAATATTACTATACATCCTTCCTATTTTGACTAAAATTCTTCCAGGTCATTGCAATTACACTTTTATGAAAGCCTAAAATATAGGCCTGTCTGATTAGGAAACGGCTAGTTTGAAGTACCTTATTACTAATCACCAATAGCATTATCAATTTAAATAAACTTTAATTAAACTGCCACTGGCAAGCTAAACTGCCATTGAACTTCCTTCAAGGTGCTGGTAAAATAGTGATTAATAACAGGAGTGGCTAGCTTACAGCTAGCAGGCTAGCTGCCTAATGACAGGCTGAGTGATCCAATGGCAGGCTAGCAGCTAATAGCAGCGGAAGCTAAGGTGGAGATAATAACAGTGGAGGGTAATGGGGTTGACCTTGTATTTACACCCAGGAGCCTTTCATCTGCAGGGATATCACACGTTCAGAACAGACAGATCCGACACAGAAGAGGAAAAAAAGGGTGTATAAGATTTAGACGTGCTAGCAAGTATTGTAGAAAAACTTATACTACAACAGAAGTATTATGTTAAATGTAAAAAGTATGTTAAAAATATGAGTAAACTTGACAAAGAAAAATACCAGCATAATTCTACTTAAAACGTTAAGTATACAAATATCCTGCAAACATGAAAAGATGCCGAATATGGGAATGTGTGTGTGTGTGTGTGTGTGTGTGTGTGTGTGTGTGTGGAAGGGTAATATTTAAGGAAGGGGGTGTTTACTCAACAGATTACTCACCGTTACACCTCTCTGTTTTCGTCTGGGGAAGGATGTACTGACAGTCAGTGACAGAGGGAGAGAGGGATTCATACAAAGCATAGTCACAATTACCTCAGCATGTTTGTCAGGTGAAGGAGTCGCAGACAACTATAAAAATAGACGAAAGTTAAATCAAAGACGGGAAGCGGTGCGTGCAAAGAAGGGGATTAAAAAGACAGGCAAGCTAAGATTTTATTCAATAAGAGTGGATGAGATGACGGTCGGAGCTAATGCCGCCATCACGTAGAGAGGTGGTGAGCTATGGTAAAAATGTATTTAAGGTAATGCTGGAGAAAGACTGTTGATGTTTGAACTCATCAAAACAAAAACGCCTCTTCCTTCAATGCTAGTGCTCCCTCAGAAGCTCCGCCCTCCAACTTGGACACACATAGGATGGTCTTGTGATGGTTTGCACCACTTTGTTTTTGTTTGCATTGCTAGACCCTGGGCTGTGTAGAAACTCCAGATGCGTTTTCAGCATGCACACGAAATGGACAGTTAGCATACCGTGAGGAGATATTTGCTGAATTTCACAAAATGTATATTAGCTATAATCTTTAACTACCTAACCAACTCGATCAATAAATAAATAAATAAATAATGGTATGGGTATAATAATCTGCAATGACTTGCCATATGGACTTCCTCTGCTAGATTCAGAAAGCTAGAGGAAGGGTTGGGGAAGGTCATTTAGTGTTTACATCAGTAATTACTGTTTTTACATTCAGCTCCAAGATCAAAGATCCATGTGTGTCACACACACAAACACACGCACACACACGCTGACAAACAGGCGTGCACACCAGGTGTCAGCTCGTGGCTTGTGGGCGTGGCAACCATTACATCGTCATGGTGATGAGCTCACACTGGATTAGCTTCCAGGAACCACAAGCTGTTAGTTTATGTGCAACGACCACTACTGTAATATGAGCATGGAAAATAACTGCAAAACAGATTAGATAGTGTACTGTATGCCGAAGTGATGTTTTATCAGTGTTGCAGATTCTCATAATAGTCGTACATCTTCCTTCTCAAGAAGATTATAAAGATGAATGCCCCCTCCCCCCTTAGGTTGTTTTTCATAAGTATTAGAGTGCAAGAATCACACTGGATGGAAAATCCCACTGCCAGAGGGTTCCTTCCACTGAATGTTTTGATCTTGTCTCAAGTCACCTGGCTAATTGCATTTTAAGGATGTTCACCCAATTCTGCTAGTAAGAGCATCTTTTAATCAGTGAGCAGTGGAGTTTTTTCAGTGATGAGAACTAACAAACGATGTTGGGGGATGGTAAAAGGAAATCAAAGGGGTTAAGTGCACCACACTGACAAACTGAGTAAAGACATAAACTCGCCACCTGGATTCACTGTAGATAAAAGTGTCATAGAGGCAGACTTTTAATTACACACATTATATCTGGTCTTTTGCTAATCAGAGACCCTGAACTGAAGTGAATTAGAAACAGAAAACAAGACAGTGGAATGAATCAGAAAGTCTGTTTACATCTGCAAAGTCTTTTTCAATGCAATGACTAGACAGCATAGTGATTCAGAATCAGTGTTGGGTGTCTTTATACATTCTGTTTTACATGAACTGTGTCCGGTGTGATCCCAGTACAGTAATAGATTATATATAGTGTGGCAGAAGACATTTCTGGTATACAGAAAAACCCATAAAAGCCTGTAGTCAAACTAGCATTGTATCCTATTCGTCATTATCAACTCAGAGTTTTAATGGACATTATATAGCCGACATCATTCAGATTAAATGTCAGGAATGTGCAACCGTACAACATGATGTAAACATTCTTCTTTTTTTCTGTGTTGAATCTCTTGTCCAACTTGTTTGCCATTGTCCTCTTCCACATGGGATTGTAGGATTTTAACCTTGAGGTAGAACCACATATGGCATCATGTTGATTATGGCGATGATGATGGAAATGGCACAAATGCACCTCCTGCCTGAGAAGGACATGATAATATGCCATCTGATGTCTGCATACTGTATCTGAGCATGGCACTGGATTGGACAAAACGTATGGCTGGGTGGGGCATGGCAGGCAGCGAGGTCAAACCGGTGGACAGATCATCCTCTCCTGTTTTTCTTTTATCAGGGTCTTATACACCATTCTCAGATAAGACTCATAAACACACTAATAGACATACACAGTAGTGGGCCTTTGAGACACGCACACACACCTTTCTGGTCACACATACAGTACATTACGTTTACACTCACACAGTAGTTTGGAAGGCACATACATGACACACAGGCACAGTTCCCCGCTCCTCTTCTGAGAGTCTCTGCTTTGTGGAAGGGGATTAAAGAAGTGTTAAACAGTGAGTACGTAGTCTGAGCAAACAGAACAAAACCTCCTAAGTGGGTATCTTACTAAACACACACGCGCGCTAGACAAGGCCAGAGACATATGTAGACCCCATGTACAGTAAATAAAGACAAGCTAGAGGTGACGTCTGCGGACGGAAATAGGTGCAATCGCCTCATTCTGTGCTTTTTGTGTCAGTGTGGTTTCTGCTCTGTGCTGCTGTATCTGTGTGTTGATGTGGCATCGGTACGTACACGCATTGTCCTCGTGTTCGCCTGCTTCTATGCTTAGTCATCTGTTCTTTCTCTTGCTGTTGTTCTCGCTATCTGTATACGTCTGCGTGTGTGTGCGCATCTGTTTATCTTCATGTGGGCTGATCTGTGTGCACCTCTTGTGTCTGTTCTGGTCTCTGCTCCTCACCAGTCTGGGCGGCATGAAGAGAAGAACGCTGGTCTCTCCACACACACACACACGTGCCCTAACTTGAAAGAAAGAAAATATCTCAGCCACGGTTCAAGAAGACTGACAACGGGCTGGTCATATCGACGAACGTATCATTTGCGAGAGATTAGACTTCAACTCTTCCGCTGCCTAGACTGGTGCGTTGAACGGCCGCGTTCGATCAGGGCTCCCAAGCAGATGGCGATGTAACAGCTAGGCAGAGTACGTACTTAGTTATTTGTACAGTATATGTACTACAACATACCTTCATGGCAGCCTGCCTGTTCTTATGCTATGCTAGGTTGTCAATTAAGAAGGTGCTCTCTGCTGGTCTTCACACGTCATGTGATCTGGAGCCCCCTCCCCAAAAGAACTTGACCAATATCGTAATGGCTGTTCGTCTAAGTTGACAGTTTGATTGCCAGTTTGATGTTGCTCTTCACACGCACGTTGTGTGCACGTGCAATAAGCTGCTTCCCTCCTGACTTGGCGCAGTGGATGCCATTTTGGTTTGATGATGGATTCTATTCCACTCCACCAATCACAACAATTGTTTTATGGCCATCTGGCACTAATTGGTTATTTGTTTTATCTCCCTGGTTGTCACAGCGAGCAGATGACAACCTGATGATTGACACCACCTTATTGGTCCATTTCTTTGGAAAGAAAGGGAAGGCGGAGCTTACTTTTGACGACTTCTACAGGTCTGGCCACATTGATATACAGTATATAACTTGTTATTATCAAGCATGAATTGTTTGTTAGGTTATGTGCCTTCTTGTGCTTGTTACAGTAGATGAGACTGAGACAACTGACGGACTGACTGGGATCTCTTTTTTATCTCCTCAAGGTTCATGGATAACCTCCAGACTGAGGTGTTGGAGATAGAGTTTCTAACCTACTCCAAGGGGATGACCACCATCAGTGAGGAGGACTTTGCCAGGATCTTGCTACGTTTTACTAATGTTGAGAACATCAACGCCTACCTGGAGAACGTTCGCCAGTGTATACCTGATGATAAGGTACCGACTGACAGGAATATAATGTCTGTTTAAGGTGTCTTCTTACAAATTAATGTAAATGGAAGAAGAAAGCAATTGATTGTGAAAATATCAATTATTGAATATGAACCAATTAATAATCAAAACAAGGGTTCAAAGCAAATTACATAAATGAACCAAACATACACTGTGTTATTACAAAACATGCAATACAAAAAAAAATCAGGACCTTAAAGGTCTAATGGGTTTTCTCTTGTAAACAGCAGTTATCCAGTTCTGGATACTGACAGCTAATGGTGCAGCTGCAGCTGTGCCAACGCTAACCCCATTGGTGTCTAGCAACCATCGCAACCCGCGCTATGTAGCCTAAAATAGCTCATTATGCTTACAAAACGACTTGAATCTACACACCTTTGTGTGCAGGTAAAAGCACACTTAAAGAGATAGGAAAGAGGTTACAAGGTGCAGAAATATTCCCAATATATTGCAGAGGGATATATTTAATATA
>JAODTR010045852.1:0-18929 GCA_025399935.1 Amblyopsis rosae | reverse complement strand
CCGCTGTTTGACGGTGCGCTGCCTGTAGGCAGGCCGGACCCTGACCGGACCACCTTGACGGGGGAGACATTTTGGCGAACGTGCAGACTCGAAAGCGGGCCCGCCCCGGATCCGCCCGGACCTTTTGCTATCTGGGAATTTAAAAACCTTACCTTGGCTACTGACTTCATAACCATCCCACTAACTGGAATTATCTATGACTATCTCCGACAGTACATACATCAGTTTACATATTATGTAGCAATGATGATATTTAGTCTGTTAGCAATTATATTTAGGATTGAATGGGGTTAATATAGGTAATGTGTGTTGTAAACTGTATAACTAAGTTAGCCCTGATGACATTATGCTGACATTATTATAACAGATTGTTGTTTTCTTATGATAACCGATGACCGATGTATGAAGTCAACTTTGAATAAAAGCATCTGCTAAATTCTATAGATGTAAACCATACGTTGTTCCCAGGACAACAGCCTATACCGAAAAATATAATGATTTCAGGTAAATACAATACAACATGTCTCGATTGTATATTGATTATTTATCTACAACCAGGAGCTAATACTTGCGCTGAGATTGCATGCCCATATAGCTAAAAATAAACTGGTGGTAACTCTAGTCTTGCCGTAACAGTCCGAAGTCGTCATCCTAAGACGCCAATGGCTTTCTAACGCTTTCAAAAAATTGACGAGAAAGGCTATTGACCAAGCTGCAATGATTGACGAGTTGGGAATGAGAACGTGGTGTCCCAGGGAAGTGTGTTTTCACAGATGAACTGCAACACACTCTCTTCTCATTTTTATTTAGTTTCCTTTCTGGCGTTCTCCTGTTGATACTGGCACAGAGGCAGAGAACAGCAGAACTCTCCAGAAGAACAAGACATAGACAGACAGCGAGGGCAAAGGACACAGAGTAGAAAGAGAAATTAACCGGTTTGAGTGAACAGTGATTTGAAAAGTTGAAATACACATTTAATGAAGGAAGGATTGATGAAGTAATCTAATAGGTGTTTTTTTTAAATATATTTTATCATTTGTTTTTATTTAATTTCTTATTAATTAATAATTATTATATTTAAAGTATTATTATTGTTATTACTATTATTATCATTATTATGGACTTTAAAAACAAGTAAATATTGTGTGAAAAACACACTAATGACTATTTTTTTATTTTACAGAATATAAATGTTCATTGTTAAATTATTAGACTAGACCAGATATGAGTAGTCTGATAACAATTTGGAGGTTTTGAGGCAAATAGTTTGTAAAACACTGACTTCAACATTGTGGAGAGAAATAACAATGGCAGTTGTTGGTAGCCTAATGTAAACCAGCCTGATTTCTTCTTCTGCTGAACACATCAGTCTTTCAAAGCCTTATCAGAACCACCAGTCAATCAGAATCCAGGTGTGCAGTTCAATTGGTGCCAACAATTAAGTGCCTTTCAGAAAATCAGTTCTTAAAGATAATTTGAAAGAGATGAAGGCAATACTTTGGGAGATAGAGTGTGCGAGCATGCGTGCATGTGTTGGAGAGAATCTGAGCTAAGGGCCAAGTTAATTAAATAAGAAAAAATATGTCTTGGCAGAAGGCAACAAAATTGCTGACATAAATTATAGAGAGGTAGAAAGGGGAGTATTTGAAACTCTTGTAAACAGCAGTATTATGTTCAGTATGGTCAGGAGAACGGACACCAAAAAACAAGAGTGAGTGAGTGGCAAATATACAAAAGAAACAGAATAGCCTACAAAGCAGAAAGGATTCTGGCATGCACATTTTCTCTCTCTCTCGCTCTCTCTCTCTCTATCTCTCACACACACACCATACACACACAACCAGAGGCCTGACATTCTGGCCAGAGAAGACTATAACGGTGTATACAGACAAGAGTCTCCTGCTGTTGCTGGACTTGCCTGGTTCCCACAGCCTGTCAGTGGAAACCTGCGGAGGGGAAAATATTTGGCTTAGAGGCCTGGAAGAAAATAGCGGCAGAACCCAGTTATCAGCACGCAGGCCTGGCCCAACTCAGGATGTTGGGAGAAGGGGAGAGTGGAGCCCTGGGGCAAATGCTAGCCTGCATGGGAATGAGTTTGGTATGTATGCCCAAACCTGACACGACCTGACAGAACTTGATGGGCCTGCATTGGCTGAACATGAATTATTCACTTAATTGCACTATCTTGCACCAGAAAAGCTATAAGGCAACCCTAGTCTAATATGTTTTTTCTTACATTTACCATAGCTCGCTGTTTATGTTTGCATATTTGTACATCTAGAGGGAAAGGTAGAAAATGGTGTGTGGATACGCGACCCAGAGGAGAGAGGTTTTATTTCGAGAGGTTGGTATTTTCTCAAATCGAACACTCAAGTTGTGCACTTACCGGACATGACGAACGCAACGTTCGATTCTCGCCCGCTAAAATAAAAAATCTGCAGGCTTATTTTTTGCTCACTTGCACCGGCAGGATAGTTTAGTGGTCTGGGTGTTGCACACCCAGCTACCAGGTTGTGGGTTCAATCCCATGGCATGTATCCTAACCCTAAAGCATAGTGCAGGAACTTTATAGATGAATACATTACAAATTATGTTAAGAACACAAGTTAAAAAGGAAATCTTAATTTATTGTTGGACATCTCATTGACAACCAAACCGCCCTGTGTGACAACTAACCCCATGATGGCCCCTATAGACTGCTTTACAATGGAAAATCTAATTTTTATCGAAAAACTATGAATGCAATTGGCTGGAAAAATACAACTAAATGTGCTGTAGTTATTACCAAAGAACACTTTGCTTGTGGTGCCCATATATGTCAAAATTTGTATGTTACATCCAAGACAAAGCTGGATATATTGACATCTGCCACCCAGAAATGTGCAGCCGTCTCAGTTAAGACAAGTCAAAAACCATTAAAATCATAACACGACCTGCCAGTCAAATCCAATGAAATGGAACCAGTGGTGTTGGAAATCCAGTCCAGTTGGAAATATAATTTGACGGAAGTAAAATAGTGGAATTAAATATAGTGTTGGGAATTTAGGAACTGTATAGGAAATACTTTTGGTTACTTATCATAGAGGTGGTCTGGCATGGCTCTTCTGTGCCCTGGGTTTTGAGTAATGGTCCGGGCGGTGTACCGAGGCGCAAAAGAACACTTGCAGAACAGGAATAGTGCCACAAATGGAACCATAACACAAATGGAATGCATAGTAGAGACCTATTTTAAACTACAGTGGTGGGCGGTCGTCTCAAAATCAAAATTTTTAAATTACAGTAGCAGCTATACGGTTTACTCTGACAGTCAGTTTCTTTTTAACACATGCTATCTATTTTTGCAAAACTATTATTGCAGAAATCTGCAAATACTATTAAATACTATGAACAAGTATTTTAAGATAAGAGATAATCACTACAAGATAATCACTAATCAACAAGGGCAAAATCCATATTGTCCACCCTGGCATTAGTGTTAAAATACCAAATGGTTTGAGATGTGACACTTTTATAGGTTTGGCACAACTGTTTTCCTGTAATCCAGACATCCTGGGGATTTCTTTTCAGCACTGTCAAAAGAACTATATGACCTCTCAGTCTGCGAATAATGAAAGAGCTATTGGCTAGCCAGCAGGCAGCATATGATGGGATTGCATCAATCAAGTTAACTAACATGGCAATTCAGCACGGAGGTACACTATAGCCTAGCGTTGGAGGCTAACAGCAGAAGACAGCTGGAATTTCGAAAGCGATTCAAAACGGGTTGAATACATTTTAAACACGTGTTTTGGATCCTGTAGCCTACAGTATGTGCATAACCGACGTTCGTGTTAAAGAATCTTTCTTATTTGGAAATATAGGGCACTGCTGCATAACATTAATGCCAACATTAATACCAAGTGTAAAATCACAAAACATGAGTAGGCTACAGTATATTGGGAGATTGACACCGTACATACGTACTAGGCCTATCTAACTGGCTCCTATACAGTTACTGCTGTCTCAGCGTCATGGAAATACACTATAAATTTCTTCAAGAAACACAACAAAGTATTTAGTCCAAGTGCACTCGGCACCGCCGCCTGCCTGAACCGCTTCCACCCCGACGCAGCGCTGAAATGTCCAGACCACAAGCAGGATTTACAACGTGCCAAAGAAGGGAAAAGGCGTAGAAAGGCAGAAAGAAGCGCAGAGGAATGAAAGAGATGAAGAGGGAAGAGAAAGGTTGGAAAAGCCTGAGTGAGTGAGAGAGAAAAAAAGACTGAATATTCCTCTGTGGGATTCTTGAGAAGCAAACTGGCCTGTACAACCCCTGGATGAATTTACAACCATATTTCTGTTCAGACAGTCAACCACCAAGTTGGCCTTCTCAGGAAACCCTATGGCAAAAATACAGACAGGCTCGGCCGTCTTCAGGAATATTGTAAATGCAACCCTCAAACAAAGACATTAGCTGGTAGAAGTCTTAATAATGTGTCTAATTTGAATAGGTGCCAAGTGTTGCTTTATTGTCTGGAGGATTGGGTTAGTGGTTTCTACGAACTATAGCGGGCTGAGTTGATAATATCTCTAGCAGCCATAAATTCCCAGCTGGCTCATAAAGTCGAACTATGTCCTGTACCTGTCAGCCACTTGACCATCCGAATAAACCAGTTTGTTTTGTTGGAGCTGCAGTTGGAATTGTATTAATAACAGGCATTAAATCCCAGTGTTGGTCTTGGTTCTTGATTGATCAAATGTCGCACATGAACTTACATCATGTATACTTTCTTGTGTGTCACCATGATTACAACAGTAAACTTTAAACCAAACAAATACATTAAAAGCAACAAGGTAGAGAAGTAGACTATACAATACAAGTGTGGTATGCACAAATACACACAGACTCATAAATACACCAGAATATACTCAATGCCTAACAACAGCAGTCATGAATGTTTTTCAACTTTAATCCCAAATGTTTTTATCAAATGTGGCCCATATATAGATTTCAGGGTGGCGAAGGCTCTGGGGATATCAAAATAACTGCCATTTGGAAGTACAGGGTAAGTATCATGTATCGTCGTGTGCTTGTATCCACGTCCATTAGTTCAACAATTCTTAGACCTCTCTCTTTTCTGACCACCTACCAACCACAACCAGCGTGTGTTACTCTTTCAACATTATATTTAGTCATCAGCAGTGCAACTCTTTTATAAATATTTCCAGTGTAGCTAAACCTTAAATCGGAGCCCCCTTTCCTCCCATAGCCTCTTATTTCTGGCTATAATGAGGCACACTACATCATGTTGTCATGCTGACTTCCAAGCTACACACACAAGGACCACATTTCAGATGGGGTGTGCTCTAGGAGGATTATTATATGTCATACGTCACAGCAGACACCCCAGGTTGAACAAAGACCAGAACGTGTTCCAAAAAGTGAATGTTTTGGAGCATGCTGAATTTATCTCAATAGAAGATCACCCAGAGAGGGAAAATATGTCTGAAATCTCAAAACACAACGATGGAAACATCTTTGTTCTCACTGGGATGCCAGAGGTCACACAGAGATGTTCATGTATGTTTGATTCATTTTTCCATAAATATCAAGCAAATCTAGCAAGGGATATTAGCAAAGTACATTGTTGTGAGATTAATTGAAGCATGGAGTGTGTGTGTGTGTGCGTGCGCGTGCGTGCGTGTGTGTGCGTGTGTATGTGTATCCTATCATCATTCTAGTTAACATCAGTTCTTTAAGAGCAGTGCCTGGTAAACCTGTCTGGCCAGAGCCAAGCTGGGCTGTGTTATGCCTTTTCTTTCCAACTGGCCCTTGCCCTGACCGTGACCTACGACCCCGGTAAACTCAGCTCTGTTCCGTACATGTTCGTGAATGATCAGCTGTTTCCCCAGGACTGGTGGGGTTGGGATAGGGGGTGGGGCAGAGTTGTCCCATCCTGTGAGACACACACAGAGAGAGAGAGAGAGAGAGAGAGAGAGAGAGAGAGAGAGGGAGAGAGAGAGACACAGAGAGAGAGAGAGAGAGGGAGAGAGACACACAGAGAGAGAGAGAGAGAGACACAGAGAGAGAGAGAGAGAGAGAGGGAGAGAGAGAGAGAGAGAGGGAGAGAGACACACAGAGAGAGAGAGAGAGAGACACAGAGAGAGAGAGAGAGAGAGAGAGACACAGAGAGAGAGAGAGGGGTCCTAGAACAGACTGCCTGTTCGCTAACATGTTCATGTGTGCACGAGGAGTACACCCGTCACCTTCCTTCTTCCACCTCCCTCACCGTGACAACACGAGTGAAAGTGAAAGACTGATGATCTCCAACAGCTCTGGAACATTATACTGTATGTGAATTGTCAGAATACATGTAGCACCATTAGCCAAGATGCTATACTTTTACATCTGCCAGTGTACCACTCCCATTAACCGAAGCCATCTACAGCATTCTTCATCATCTGTCTAAGAACTATTATTATTATTTATGTATTTACTTATGTATTTATTATATCATAATAATCATAATAATCATAATAATAATAATAATAATAATAATAATAATAATAATAATAAATTGTGTACTATTGTGTATTGTGTGCTTTGTGTCTATTGCGTATTATTTATTATTAACATTTTAAAGTTTCCTGCTCTGATAATCTCTTAAATTCTAAGCTCTCTGCTGGTAGATGTTAGTATTAGAAGGTCCAATTGTATGTAAATAGGTAAAATAATGTAATACAGTAATGTATGAGTTGGCTCTGAGGACATTATTCTATCAGAAAGGTTTGCGATAACTGGTGTATTACATATTCAGCTATTGACAAAAGCATATGCTAAATGTTATGAATGTAAATGTAAAGATACCTAATGCTATCTAGTATATTTTCTGCCAAGAGCAGCACAAAACAAAGCATTTATCAAACAGTATCCACAATAACCTCTGGCCCCCACTTTAGTACAAACAAATTAATAATGTGCGTCTGAACCACTTAGGCAACATCATATGGGCTGCCAGCCTAACTACAAATTCATTAGACTTGGGTGCAGTTAAGTGTTTTTATGGTTACACTTTCAAAAGGCTTTCCATCACAACAGGAAATTATTTCTGTGGCAAAGCATGTTGATGGGGCTTTATACAATTGTATCGTCTGGTCTGTTCTGTTCTGATCTCTTCCCTTTAAATGTTCTTGTTTTCTCTTCTGGCCTTGCCTGCTCCCAATTGTTTTGCCCCTTCTTAAATAAAGGAAGGGTTAGCCACTCTTGAGAACGCTTGCTAACTTCGGAGCTCAAATCATAACAGTATCGTTCTGCGGTCCATTGTGATGCAAAGCGTAGTAGGATACTACAGCTTTGTTGTTGTGAGCGGTGCTCGCCACTTTGTTTATGTTTCTATTAACAGAGCCTGGGCTGTTTAGAAGCATCGAATTTCTTGTTTCATTCAACACGCATAGAGAACGGTAAACTGCGAAAAACGAGGTGATATTTGTTGAATTTGACAAAAAGCATATTAGCTTACATTTAGCAAGTAATAGCTGACTATACCTTTAAGCTAGCTAACTGCGAGGGTCCTTGGAGACACACCCAACAGGGCAGAGATAGAGTAGCATCAAATCTTGCCTCACGTCAGCTGTGTGTGCCTGCGTCAAGCTATAGTCCGGAGACGACAGCTTTATGGCTCGGGGTGTGAGTTGCTCATGTCACTTCGCAGCCTTGCCTGGGACTCTAAGTGATTTCACTGACCGTGCCCAGTAAAACCGTCATCATGTTCTCGTCCTCACCTCCATCACGACATGTCAGCGTTCTTGCCCGCTCCCAAAAGAAAGGAAACGCGCAGTGACATACACACGGGCCCTCAGTCTGGCTGTGCATGTGAGCGTGCTAGCAGAAATATATTTATATATAAAAAGAACATGAATTCCACATTGTGCACTGATTGCACTGGGGAAATAAGGTATAGCTGCCAGACATGAACAAGCATGGACTCACATACTTGAAACACACGCAGTAAAGCGCGCACGCGCACGCACACGCACACGCACACACGCACATACAGTACTGCTCCTGCCTGCTGTGTGTGTGTGTGTGATTGTAAATATCCTGAACGGTCCTTTATTATGAAAAAACGAAAAAAGTATGCATGTTTTTACAGTTGCCATGGTGATCACGGCCCAAACACACTTCCCAAGCTCACATCCCCCCTCTCTCTCTCTCTCTCTCTCTCTCTCTCTCTCTCTCTCTCTCTCTCTGTCACACACACATACACACAAACTCACTTAATCACACATAAACTCATACACATGTACCCTCACAATCCCAATGACAACTACACACACTGACGCACACACACAATCATTCACACGTAGGCTCATTAGTACACACACACAAACATACACACACACACACAGCCACACACACACAGCCAGGCCAGGCCAGGCATTTGTGTCAGTTCCACGAATCCCCGGAGAGAGAGTCAGGCGTGTCCGAAGAGGCTTTTCCAGCAGAGAAACTTGGGGTATTTTCCAGCCCCTGGCCTCTCCTCTATTAGCCTGGCTGGCCTACAAAGGCTCTCTGGCAGTAAATCCAGTGTTGAGCTTGTTATGGTGCAACAGTTTTGACAGGCAGAAATGTCACAAGACTCTTCTGCCAGACCACAGCCAACGGCTGGCTACATAAATAAACAAGAGCCTAGAGGGGATTCCTGTTGTGTGCACGTCACCCAGAGCCCTCTAGTGCACCGGTGTGTGTGTGTGTGTGTGTGTGTGTGTGTGTGTCTGGAAGAGGGGTTGGGTTAGAATGTTTGTGTAAGATTGCCTCATTATGGTTTCATGCATTATGTCTGTGTGCGTGTGTGTGTGTGTGCGCGCGTGCGTGCTGCAGATGGGATTTCAGACAAATACTTCTGTGTAAAACACACATCTTACGGCATGCTTGCACACACGCACACACACATGCACGCACACGCACACACCATCGAGAAACGTTCAGGAATAATTAATTTTAGCTGTAATGTAGCCAGTGAAGCGTCACTCAATTGTAACACACACACACGCACACACACACACACGCACACACACACACACAGGCACACAATCCCAGAGTCCATCTGAAAATACAGTATCTTGCACGACTTTCACGAGTGTGTGTGTGTGTGTGTGTTGGGGGGTTGGTAGTTTAACCACAGTAAGGTAACCTGGGTCCTGTTGTCAGTAGCCACTCTGGGCTGTTAGGAGCAAGAGAATCCCCCTCTGCACGCACGCACAGACAGACACAGAAAGCTGAGATTGTGACAGTTATCCAGTGGGGTTCCCCCATCCATCCAGCCAGTGACTGTAATGACTTGCACATGTGCCTGGCAACGGAGGACCTATGAGAGCACCCACAACCTGCCCCCACCCACAAAACACACACACACACACACACACACACGCCCTTCATGACATTCCAGTCATAAGTAATCTGGCCATACCCTTGCCTGCCTTTTGACTCCTCTGTTTCGTTTGCGCCTGTCGTCGCTGCCTTTCCTCTTGGCCAATCATCGCCTTAGCTTTGCTTTCTGTCCTCTTTCCACGTCGTATCCCCTGTGGAGGTTTTATTTTCACCCTAAGCAATCCATTACCCCCCCCACCCAATTCATCAAATGCTTAGGAGAAACATTCAAGTGCCGGTGTGAGAACAATTTCTATCTACACTATCGAAGAATCTGTCCAGGAAATTCTTATTCACGCCGTTTATCCCAACTTTAGTGTACTGTAATGGCAACCAGGCCAGTGTTGTTCAGTGTACAGTGTTTCCACAGCATTTCTTAAAAGGATAACTATAGGAAATTTGGAAGTTTATTCCAATGTATTTATAATGTTACATAAATCCAACCCAACCTTCAATAGCAAACTGCAATTCAAGCCACTTGACACAAACATTATGCTGTGGCCGTTAATCATAGCAAATGTAAGCCATTATTTCATAGTTTTAAAGTGGAAAAATTGTGCAAATGTGTGACTAATATGACTTTTAAGTGAGGAATTGCTATAGGAGAAACTATCCCACATTCAGTTAATGATTGATGTGAAAAATTATATTTAGTGATCAAATAAATACTTAAGATGAAAATGACACGACATGTTTCTTGAGCAATATTAATAAAATGACCACAGTCAAATACATTTTTGTATATTTTAAACCAAATGTTAATGCCATTACATTTTTTTTAGCGATATTCATATTTGACTCCTTTCATTTTAGTGCACAGTAAAATGTGCTTGTTATTATGCTAGCATGAGACAGGCTTTAACATAACCAGCCATCTGCAGCATATACACCCAGGACCCACATGGACTGAGTTTGCAGTATATTATAGGCAATGTCACGAATCATGAGTAGTGGAGCCTTTATGTAAGGCCAACAGACTATTACCGCATCAAAAGCCAGCTAGCATTTACAGTCAGGAGGAATACTTATCTGCATGGCGACATGACTATGCTGGAGGTTTTAGCATAATAGGAAAACTCATAGCAGTCCATAATTTTTAGTGTACCATATCACCTCAGGCTGAAATTATGGCATATTAGAGACAGGGAGGGATAAAGATTGGACTGAAGGAAACGAGTTTCACAATGTAGACCTGAGTTATTCATGCTTTGGAATCTGACCATGATGACTGTTTTAGCAATTGTTGCATAGAAACGCGCACGCACGCACATACGCACACAATATTTAGTCACACCATACACTGGCCTGGCCTACAATCACTCTTGGGAATATTGTTCAAATTTTTTTGCTCTCTGTCCAACAGAGATTTAACAGCCATATTTAATACTGAACTACCCCTGTGTGTGTTTGTGTTTTAAAGGCAACACTCCAACATTTACAATGTTGCACGAGCTGCCAACGCTTACAATGTTAGTTCAGTTCTGCTGAACTGCTAAAGACCCCCCGAGCTCATAGTTTAGGTGGGGAAGATTGTCAATACCTGCCACAGCTCCTTTCTAACACTCAAAACCATCAAGTTTCACATGTCTTATTGCACATTATGGGCATAGAGAAACCTACAGATGTTAACTGACCATGAGATGCTTAGTCCCGGTTATCTCAACACTGCTCTGTAAAATAATAATATGACAAAGAATGTAATGCTGGGAAAACAAATCAGAAACAGCATGTTAAAAAAGAATACTATATATTGTATATTACATATCGTGGGCCTCCTGTTATGCTGATGAGCTGTCCGTCGCTGGCTGAGACGACGCAACTCAAAGGTGGTTTCAGCGATACTGGAGAAAGATTATTGCGATGATACATGAACTCGATAACTCTATATCTGAACTTCAATGCCGCAGAATGTTCCCTCAGAAACTCACTACCCCCCATCCTCCAATATTAGCCATGCATTGCCAAGGTTGTAATATCATTGTGTGGTGCGATCTGCACTTAGGATGGCCACGATCTCGGAGGTGAAGATGTTGGATGTGGTGGTCCTGGGCTGGTGTGGTTACACGTGGCCTGCGGTTGTGAGGCCGGTTGGATGTACTGTATTGGATGTACTGAGTTCTCTGAAACGCCTTTGGTGACGGCTTATGGTAGAGAAATGAACATTCAATTCATGGGCAACAGCTCCGGTGGACATTCCTGCAGTCAGTATGCCAATTGCACGCTCCTTCAAAACCTGAGACATCTGTGGCATTGTGCTGTGTGATGGACCTGCACATTTTCGAGTGGCCTTTTATTGTGGCCAGCCAAAGGCACACCTGTGCAATACTCATGCTGTCATGATCTGCATCTTGATGTGCCACACCTGTGAGGTGGATGGAATATCTTGGCAAAGGAGAAGTGCTCACTAACACAGATTTAGACAGACTTGTGAACTATATTTGAGAAAAATAGGCCTTTTGTGTACGTAGAGAAAGAATTAGATCTTTGAGTTTAGCTCCCGATGAATGGGAGCAAAAACGTGTTGCGTTTATAATTTTGTTCATATATTCAAATTGCCCACCAAGCACTTCCTGGAACTATTTTGCCATAGGTTTAGTCTCTCCATGAACCATGTGACCGTTGAAAATTTCAAACATCGTTTGGCGTAACTCTGTTATTTCCATGGCTCTGGCCTGGGCCATGTAGAAAAACCAGATAAACTTTTCAGCGTGCATACGGAACACACAGCTGCTAGTTGAACGTGAGTAGATATTCTCTGAGAAGAATATTAGCTTACGATCGCTTACCTCACCTTTTAAGACTGCTCTCATCACACCACCCGAGAGCCCTGATAACAACAACACACACACTACCAACCCACATCATCTACACACACGCACACGCAGACGCACACGCATGCACGCACACACACACACTCTCCTCTCTATCGCATCAGTGGTTTAGATTCCATTTACTGTAGATTGAAAGCAGATCTGTGAGGACCATGGAGGACTGTTTTCGTCTGAGGAAAATTATGGGTGTAGGCGCCTAGTACACAATGATGAAACTCACAAATGAATCTCTGCAATCACTGTTACGTTAATGCAATCATAGGAAATATAAGGTTATAAGTGTTATTTAACTATTTGTGGAGTAATTATGGATGGGTGTGGAGAATTGAGACTTTAAAGTGCCTTATATGACATTTTACCACTAGATGTCACAGTAAGCACATCAATATCTCAAAACCAAAACAAATGCTTCATCCACACACAAAGACACACAAACACATACAAAAGGAAAAATATACAACCTGGTACAAAAACAACGTTGTCTCTATAGCTAGTTTCCCTGTTCATGACAACTGTAAATTTTTATATAACTCTAACTTAGATAAAAATATATTTAGGTATACATTTATCCCATTATTATGGATAGCCCGGTTACAGGTGGTCAGGTACTGCAAAGATGGTGATGGCCAAAGCCAGCAGAGCTTGAGCTTCCAACCCATTCTTCAGACAAGCTATGGGCGACATCACAGAGGGTTTGTCGATACAGTCTTGGATAATATCAAATAGATTGTAAATAGATCGTAATATCAAATAGATCGTTGTGTCAGCATATTTGACATTGTTGACATCCATTTTTAGAACTATACTCGAATGATCGTGGGTTCCATCCCCAATATGCCTTGACTACCTGTTAAGCATTCTTGAACGTGATGCTCCTTAGTACTATACTTACCAACAGATGGGTAGAGAAGTTTAGAAAAACTAACAGTGTAAAGGAATAAAAAGTCACTTTGGGCGGTTCCATTTGAAGACTCCAATTTATTTAGTAAAGTATTTGTTTAATCTGTAATTGTTTTATTCTTTCAGCACATTGGACAGATTCCTTTCTAAACTCATGTTTAGCAGTATTTATTATATCGGCCTGCACTTGTTATGGTTAGGAAGACACTGATTAGACATTAGATGCCTCCATGTGTTCGGAGACATACACACTAATACAGGCACACAAACACACACACGTATATTACTTTCAATGGGGTGCATAAGCATGCAGATCAGTTTCCCTCAACAAAGCAGTCAAATGTGTGGAGTACGCACTCTTCAACAGCACTCTTTTGCTATTTTGATATGTAAGATATCTCGGAAAGTTCAGATGTTTAGGGAACTAAAGACTTTGTCGAAATCTTTCCATATCTGTGCACTGTATTGTCTCAAGCCAGCCAGCCGTGTGTGTGACTGATGAACTCTATATCACAGATAAGCGTATAAGTATGCAGCAGTTAATCTAAAAGCTACAGTTTCTCATCACATTATCATTTATACACTTGGGGATAGTTACTAGTATTGTGTAGTGTTAGATGCAGATTGTCGTAGTGTGTGACATCACTCATTGGTTTCTGAAGACATTTTGAATTTGGTTCTGTTGGTATACTTGAATAATATTTGCTAACTTTCTCACAACTGGAAATTACTGTATATGCACAGTGTGTGTGTGTGTGTGTGTGTGTGTGATGGTGCTTTTTCACCTTAAAATAATACACATTGGCAAGTCCTTCCAGCCATTCGGACAAACTCCTTGTGGCTCTTAACAGTATTGCCTATTACATTAAGCCCTTTCCCATTCAACAGTCGTGGTTGCCGCTTGGTTTTAACGGAAAAGCAAGCCACAGCTCTTCTTGATAGTCGTGGTGACAGACGGTTTGACTGGAAGTCTAATTTCCTGCCTTGCTCGCTGCAAATTCCTGTGTTGAGGATAGCAATTAGCTAATAAGCACAACTTAATAGTTTCAACACCCTATCCACCAAGTCAAGGTTTGAAGCACATCGTTTTATTATTTTTGTTGTTTGTTTGCCTATACTGTTACTCACTGCTATCACCTATTCTCAAGTTATTGTCCTGACTGTGTCCTCCCTTGTATCAAATGTGATTATTTCACTCTGTAATTTTGTAAGCCATTTAGTTCGCCTATAAGGAAATAATTAATTGTGTAACTACCATAACTTTCTTTGGAAATAAAACATTTATCTTCTATGGAATGAGTAAACTGTTTATAACAGCATTCTAGCCATAGCTGTTAATATTGTGTTTGTGCGTTTGTGTGTGTGCGTTTACGTGAGTAAACATTGGGTATTAAGAAGTCTGGCACGGACATAGCTTGCACTGCAGAAACACATGCTCACTTGCAAACAGAGCACTGTGTGAGGGCTAAATTAAACATACAGGCTGTAACCCTGTGTTAAATGGAGCTATAGGCAGATAACTGGGATATTATTTCTCGTGGAGGTCAAGTGATCGTCTCACAGGTCAATACACATTTTATTTCAGGGGATTTCGAGGACCTTTAGCTAAACCATCCAGGGGTTCACAATCCTTTGTAAAGGTATTGTGTCACACTGCCATTTGCTAGAAAAGGTTGGATGTTCAGATCCACTGGCCAAAATTAACTGGGAACAGACACAAGGCACATACCCTTCAATAATTCACTGGTGTGTGTGTGTGTGTGTGTGTGTGTGTGTGTGTGTGTGTGTGTGTGTGTGTGTGTGTGTACGTGCGTGCGTTCGAGCATGTGTGTGTGTGCATGCGTGTGCGTACTTTGCCTCAGGTAGGATAAACAAACACTTGCCATGGTTTGGCTAGATTTTAAACCTTATCAGCACTGAGAATGAAAGACAAGATATTTTTCCGCCTGCCTGTCTCATGGAGAAAGCACACACACACGCACACAGAGAAAATGCAGGTGTAAACACAAAGCCGCAACAACATAGACATAGACACATACACATACCTACACAACACACAAACATGTACGTTAACATTTTCACATTCAACAAACTATCTCTTGTCTCTCTCTAGCATGGTTTTATTACCGTTGCTTTATTACCACCCTGAGCACAGCAAACATGTGATGGCAACTTTTTGGATTGAATACATGACAATTCCACCAGTACCACACAAAAAGCACCAATTCCATTCCATAGCAGTAAATAGAGAACATACAAGTGTGAGAAGTGTTAAGTAGTCCCTCAACATTATTTTCAAGCACATTTAAACAATGCTTTACCAAGAAATAACTGAAATGTGCAATACCTTGCGTCAACCCCCAATTTTTACACACCTCAGGCTATGTCAAGCTAACTTCGGTAGCGGTGGTATTTACAAACGTATGTGGAAATACCTCAGAGAGTGTGAGTGCTTTGAGAAAAAGTATAGTAGTTTGTTTGTGTTATTGCACCTTAGTCATTCATCTGCAAATGTACATATCTGTTTGTCATTTTTGTGCGATATCCTATCATTGTGTGTGTGTGTGTGTGTGTGTGTGTCTGTGTGCAAGTGAAGCCTGTCATTCAGTAGGTCAGTGCTCACCTGCCAGCTCAATGACATGTTTAGTGAGTTTCTAGAACTCACTGATTGACGGTTGAAGAACACTGAAAGGCTAGCGAAAGGAAAAGGGGTTAAAAACCTGAAACTGCTTTATTTGTGTTTCTGTTAGTCTCTGTGTATACGTTTCCCCCCCGAGGATGTCTGTGTGTCTGCGTATCCACTGCTGTGCGGCCAGACAAAACCACTAGATGCTATTAGCTAGACCGACAGCATTTGTCATCTTGTTGTGCCCACACATGAGCACCCACGATCCGTCTATCTCGCTAAGCTGCCCGGTATGAGCGCGTAGCGCTGGAATGCGTGTGATGCAGTCTAGACTGAGTGCAGCTGATCCCTGTCTGTCCTCCCAGATCTGTCCTGGATGTTGCAATGCGCTGCATCCAAGGCGCTCAAGTCGTGTCCTGACCTACGCAAAAAAGAAAAAGTATTCCGCTGCAGTTACAGCGGAGGGGGAGGGGAGGGGAGGGGGATAGACACATTTCCGCAAAAAGAGGATTCATAAAGAGCAGCCTGTGGCGTCTGGTTGTGAGCACAAACAGCCAGTCATCATGTCTTGTTTCCACGTGCATCAACTGGAACAGTATATGGGAGTTTACAATCACAATGAATATTTTATATATTTAATAATATTGAATGTACTCAAGAGAGAATGTGCTCATTTGATAAATAACAGGTTTCCAGTGATGACACAGGATACAACTAACTTGAATGTGCAATAAATGTGAATTGGATAAAAGTGTATTACGATATTTTTTTTGCACGACGTTATAGGATAAAGCACTAAGTCCTGGAGTATCCAGCCCAGTCCTGCATTACCAAACAGATCAGGTCGTTGGTTGGTGGTGAATATTTGCCATAGCGTGACAGGATTTCCTTGGCATGGAATTGAGCCAGAAACAATTCCAGCTATTGGTTGCAGATCTGCCATTCCATGGGTGTCTTGTGACTTTTCTCAGAGCTTCTGCAAACTTCAGAGAATATTATGTTTAAGACCATGACAAACATATTTATAATGCTACACAGACATAACATACATAACGCAGAAGTCAATTCAATTGATTGGCAATATTGTCATTTTAACACATATAGCCAATTATAAAAACATATTTTTTTCAAGCAGAATGCAAACTTCCGGTTTTACTTTATATATAAAAACAAAATGTAGTTTATCTGAATAAAATCTGCTTTAATTAATTTCTATTGCTGTTCATCACGCTAATCTCATCTATCACCATGGATTAAGCAAGTTCAAACAACAGCCTTACTACATGCTGTAAATCAGCGGTGTCAGGAAGTGCTCATTAAATGGCCAAGATTTTTTATTTTCATTCAAGACAATCAAGATAAGATTAAAATGAGCCAAACCAAAGAAGGAAGCCCCTATTTGACCTAGTGAATGCCATTAGGCAAATATGTTTAGTTGTAGCCTTAAAAGTGAGCTACTGGTGTGGGAAAGTTGTGGGACAGGGTTAACTTCTGTGCCGAACAGACAGAGGTCTCGAAGACAGTCCTCCAATCTAATCTATTACATTAATTTGAGTGTTTGAATATTACACATTTGTCAGTAGGCTACTGTAGCTAGACAATGTGTTTTCAGATACAGTAAGGGTTGGGCGCATTCTCCTGACATCTGTAAACAAACGTTCGCAGCAAGAATCTCTGATTGTCAGATTAAAGCTGTTGTAGGTAGGATTTGAGAGTTGGATCGAGAGCTAGCTGAAGAATAAGGAAATAGAGCAATATTTTAAAAATGAACCACTCTAAAAACCCACCCCCTCTTCCACTGCTCCCTCCCTCTGGAGCCTGTTGGTCTGCCATTGTGAAGCGGTGTTGCCAAACCTGCTGTAGCCGTGCACACTCATTTGTGTGATTGACAGGCTACTGTAGGTAGGCTCGATAGACCAATCAGAGAAAAGAGGGCATGATTTAATTTGTCATATTCATGTAGCTGGCAAAATCTAATAGATGTATATTGACGTGGGGGTTACCAACCAGACATTCTCTAAGAGCATTTCACCAACTGATACAGTAGCTAATGTCTACGACATTTATAACGAATTAGCCTAGACTACATGCATGCAGAAGCTACATACAGCACCTCAGTCAATCGCTAAAGTAAGATGCATATCGCATGCGAGAAGCAGCTATACCAAACAACTTCACATTACGGTTGGTCGCAAAGTAAAGTCAAACCGGCAATTCCTTTGACCTCGATCGTATTTCACATATCTACACTTGGGGCTAGTGCTGCCATGCACGTTACAGTACATCGATGTCTATAGCTGCTTATCTTCGCACACAAACGCCACTGTAGGTTGTCACCTCGCGTTCACTTGAAATTCCTTGAGCCACATGCCATAATAAATATACCGCATTACCTTGTAGGCTACAGTAGGCCTACTATATATGTTATTAGGAGCCACGTGGTTGTTTACACTGTCAGCAGCACCGTGGGAGCGCACGCAAGAAAAGTGATGACAGACGCTCAAGAATGTCATTACTGCGCTAAGCTAACCGGTACGCTAGTTATGCAGACAAGGGCGAAGTCCTTGCCAGCGGCATACACGTAAATCGTTCTCCTGGACTCCTGCATGCTGTGGTGTCTCCCAGGTACACAGGGCAACCCAAATATGTGACAGAGCGTGGGAATGTGCTCATGAGCAAGATTGGCAATGCAGAGAAGCAGCACAGAGGAGGCGAGAGAAGCATGTGTAGGAGAGTGGAGAAAAGGTGAAGACAAAGGCAACTATACTGTATTCCTATATGCTGCCAAATTACTGTAATTCCCCTCCAAATATAGTGCTGATTGTTTTCTTCCTTTGTAAAGGCCTGCACCATGTGATGTTGTGTGTGTGTGTGTGTGTGTTGTATTTTGTTTGTGTGTTTTTTTGTATTGTACACCTATACCTTGTTGGTCCAAGAGGAATACAATTGTTATTTAGTGCAATTAGAAACTATTAATAGTAATAATAATAATACAAATAATAATAATAATAATAATAATAATAATAATAATAAAAATAAAGGAAAATCTGAGGCCATGGTTCTCAGCCGGAAACCGATGGAGTGCCTACTCCAGGTGTGGAATGAGTCCTTACCCCAAGTGAAGGAGTTTAAGTACCTCGGGGTCTTGTTCGCGAGTGAGGGG
>JAODTR010045841.1:0-18930 GCA_025399935.1 Amblyopsis rosae | reverse complement strand
CCCCAGCTCTGAGCCTGACTCCACCTTTAAAGTGTACCTGCACCCCAGCTCTGAGCCTGACTCCACCTTTAAAGTGTGCCTGCACCCCAGCTCTGAGCCTGACTCCACCCACTACAACTTTGAAAAATGCATCAAGCAGCTGAGTGTGGGGAGGGGAGGAACTGAGTTAACATTAACGTTAACATTTGAATTTGATGACGTATGAGCGTACCAAGTGTAGCCTACCGATGACAACCAAAGGGTGCATTTCGCAAAAGCATTGTTGCTAACTACGTTAGGAATTTACATGGTTTCCCAACCAACTATGGAGTAAACTACGTTGGTGAATTACATGGTACGATGCATCGTTAAACGACACAGGTGTTTCCCAAAACCGTAGTCGTTCATTTGTGTCGTTCGAACACAGCTCAGGTGTCATTAAAAGCAAAGTTTGTGGTGACGACATCATAGACATCGGAAGATGCAGTCAAATAGGCTTATTAGCAAGGCATGTCTATCTAATCTTGCTGTAGGAAAATATTAGACCTAAGTAGTCCTTTTCTCAATAGGCCTACATGAGTAGACTGTAGTTGCACCTGTAGCCCAAGCCTACAGTTTACTACATGGTTCACCTGAAATATAAGATCAACACAAAATATGATAAAGAATAACTTTTTTTCCTTTTATGTGGCATTTATGTGTCTGTTACTCTAATCTTAATCAAGTAGTTATTTTGTTGCTGTTGTTATAAGAACTACTCATCGCTAGTGTTTTGAACCCTTATTATTGAGAGAGACTATTGATAACGATCACACACATATCCAATTGAGCCACTGACACGCTGCTAAATTTGACTGTTATCATCATTTCTGATGTTAGCCTGTATGAATAAGCCTACTAATATTTGCATTCTTGTCATGGTTGTTTTTATAGCCTACTGTCTGTATCTTATGAGCAGGTTGTATGAATAACCTAGATAATAACTTTATAATTTCATATAATCACAACCTCCCTAGGCTAATTAATTCAGACATAACATGACAAAGATTGTGAGTTTATGCAAGTTTCCCACTGTAAAAGTCAGACCGAACACATTTGGAAACATTGTAGTTCGAACTACGGTGATTTAAACCAACATAGTTCAAACCATTGTCGTAAAGTTTGGCACTTTTGGGAAACAGTCGTACTTCAGATGTTTGTTAGTTCAACGCTGCATTGTGCGATGCCTCCGTCGCTGTACGGGAAATGCACCCCAGATCCTGGGGTGATTTTTAACAGATATGGCGAGTAGTTCTGTTCTAAGCACATAAAATGGCGAGTTTTATAAAAACAGGAATTTTGTCACTATTAGCACCAGCATTAATGTGTCTAATCACATCAATCATATTATCTTGTTTACAGCTCAAAAAAGACATTTAAGGGTGCAGTTACACTTTAAATGTAATCAGTGATGAAGGATAAAGATTTATGATATATGATCTCGATCAAAACAAAAACACCTCTCCCTTAAATGCCATAATGTGCTTCCTCAGACGCTTCACCACCCCACATTGGACATGCATGCATTGCCAAAGCTGGGATATGTAGTGTGTTGCTGTCTGCAACACTTTGTGTTCCCATTTACAGACCCAAGGTTGTGTAGAAACACCAGATTATTTTTTCAGGGTGCACACAGAACAGACAGCTAGAGGACAGTGAGGAGATTGCTTGAAGTGTATTAGCTAATCTTACAATTGATGATAGCCAGCATTAGCTAACCAGCCATCACTATGCATTAGCTAGCCAGCATTAGCTAACCAGCCATCACTATGCATTAGCTAGCCAGCATTAGCTAACCAGCCTTCACTATGCATTAGCTAGCCAGCATTAGCTAACCAGCCTTCACTATGCATTAACTAGCCAGCATTAGCTAACCAGCCATCACTATGCATTAGCTAGCCAGCATTAGGTAGTCAGCCTTCACTATGCATTAGCTAGCCAGCATTAGCTAACCAGCCATCACTATGCATTAACTAGCCAGCATTAGCTAACCAGCCTTCACTATGCATTAGCTAACCAGCCTTCAGTATGCATTAACTAGCATTAGCTAACTGGCCTTCACTATGCATTAGTAAGTCAGGTTTAGCTAACCAGCCTTCACTATGCATTAGCTAGCCAGCATTAGCTAATCAGCCTTTACTATGCATTAGCTAGCCAGCATTAGCTAATCAGTCTTTACTATGCATTAGCTAGCCAGCATTAGCTAACCAGCCTTCATATGCATTAGTAAGTTAGCATTAGATAATCAGCCGTCACTATGCATTCCCTGCTAGCATTGCTGGTCACCAGCATAAGGCATATTTTGTATGCTGGCACCGGCATCCCATGCTGGTTGCTGGTGTACCAGCATCCCATGCTGGTTGCTGGTATACCAGCTAGACCAGCACTACCCCAGCACTAACCAGTATGAACCAGCCTGGAATTCATGCTGGTTTATGCTGGATATTTTAGCAGGGTTAGCTAGTCAGCCTTCACTATCAGGCTCCATATTGAGTATTAATTACACTGTGTTGGTCCAATGTTTGGACAGCGAGAATCTCTTTAGTTACAATCCTACTAATACAGCTTTTTCTGTTTATAGCTTTTGCTAGACTGGATTGTGGATATCGTTCACATTTATTCAGCTTGTGTAGCTGAATGTTTAGCCAGGTGTTTAGCCTGTTAGCGCTACACAGAACTGGCTTATCGCTATAGAAACATCAGACATTCCCTGTAAGGTGCGTGATGGGTAGTTTTGCTTTGCTTGACTATTGCTCTCAGCACAATTTGTTTTCGCTGAGATAACAGTTTGGAAACCCTGTTCGCCTTAGCGTTTTCACAGCCACCCTGCTGGTGGTCCAATCAGGGTGGGTCAGTGAGATGACGTTGAAGTCAAGCGTGTTTCTAAATGGTGGTAGAGCTTGATGAGGCTATCAAAACAGCAATGTTGACTGGATAAACGCTGTCCAATATTTTCTAAATTAACCAGAGGTATGAAACTCCCCAAAGGAGACGTGACCAGACCATATTCACAAAGTAAATATGGTCTGGTTGCACCAGGTTAGCATGATGGTGGTGCAGAAATGGAAGTCAACTGATTCCGTACCTCCTGGCCTGTCACCAGCAATATGCTATCTTCCTTCCCATGGTGCACCTGTCTGAAGATGTGGTCCAGCAGCAGCAGCTCTGACCAGCAGTTGTGGAGCAACTTCATCTGATCTCCAACCTGAGAGAGGGAGGGATGGAGAGGGAGAATTAAGGAAGGGTGAGAGGATAGAAGGAGAGAGAGAGAGAGAGACCGAATCGATGGAGAGAAAGAAGAGAGGTGAAGATAGAGGGGGGAGAGAGAGAGAGAAAGGGAGGGACATTGCATCTGCTGCAGCATGACACGTGAAATGACACCTGGTGATCAAATACAGGAGAATGGAGCTTGTGTGTGTGTGTGTGTGTGTGTGTGTGTGTGTGTGTGTGTGTGTGTGTGTGTGTGAGCACTGGATGGATGTGTTCACGCCCTGGTACGACACCATTAGCGACACACACACACACACGTCCCCTGAGTAAAGCCATATATCTGTCCAGTGGAGAGCTCCAATTGTGCATGGGGGTGGGGAGGAGGGGCGGGGGAGTGATTGAGTATGTGTGTGTGTGGGTGGGGGATGGGGGGGGGTTAGAGTCTGCTAGAGGAAGCAAGAGGTCTCGGCGACCCACTGCACTTCCTCAGCCAACACACACACACACAGCCAAGACACCAAGTGCACTCTGAGCACCACTGGACATCCTCCCAGCTCTGCTGAGCTCCACTTCCCCTAGCAACAAAGCTCCACTTCCCCTAGCAACACAGCTCCATGGCCCCTAGCAACACAACTCCACTGGCCCCTAGCAACACAGCTCCATTGGCCCCTAGCAACACAGCTTCATGGCCCCTAGCAACACAGCTTCACTGGCCCCTAGCAACACAGCTTCACTGGCCCATAGCAACACAGCTCCATGGCCCCTAGCAACACAGCTCCATTGGGCCCCTAGCAACACAGCACAACTGCCACTGGAAATGTATCCTCGTGAAGCTGAAAAATGGTGCCAGCTATTTATGAAACCAGCAAGTTGAAAGATGCGTGTCCTATTTTTTTGTGTGTCTTTCTAAGATGCTGCCACTTTTTTACCTCCGACCAATTGACAGACAGGCTACTTTACTGTCCTCGTGGAGAAATGTAGCTTGTGTAAGTTAGCCTCGTGCATTTAGTAATAGCAATAAGAATAAGAAAATAACATCAATTAGTAATAGGCCTACTGTTGAAAGTGTCTTCCCTGCAGGTGAATGGGGACAAACACAACTAACAAGCTAACAAACAAGCTAACAAGTACAACACACAGGGAAGCTAACTCCCCCAGCAATCAATAGCTGCCATTCTGCCGTGTGTTGTAGAACAATGTAGACAAGCACAGCAGCGAGAGGCTTCAGAGAGAAGACATTCCCCCGTTATCGCACGCCTGGAATGTAATTATCCAGCTAAGGGAAGGACAGTTCGCTGCAGCTCAACACACATAATGTTCTGAGTGCGTTACTTGTGCAGGCCTATTCCTGGTGCGTTCCCTCCTTGTAAGTTCCTGGTGCGTTCTGTGAGTGTGTCTTGTGCATTTTTAACGGACAATGCACTTCATTGGGTCTGACGTACAACTGCTATTGAATTTGCATCCATTCATTTTGATTCTGTTTTCTGTATTTATATCCTTTTTGTACAGGGGCAGCCGCTGTGCAGCGCCCGGGGACCACCTCCAGATATATGCCAGTGTCTCTGGTCACATGACACTGCAGGAGAGAATTTGACATGTTCTTTGGATGTGGGGTAAACAGAGGGAGCACCCGGAGGAAATCCACGCAGACACGGAGAGAACATACAGACTCCACACAGACAGGCCGGGACGAACAGGGTTAGAACCCGGGACCTTCTTGGGGCCACCGTGTTGCCCCACTAAATATAAGTCTATATTCCTAAGAACAGCATACAGTAGGCTATGTAACATGAACAGGTCACACGTAGGCCCACATCTGGAACTGACATAGGACCTTCAAAGCTTCTCATCCCTTCCTGCTTACGTTCAAGATTCCACAGTGCGCTACAAATGCTCTATCGTAAATGTATCTCCGATGTGAAATTACTTATCCAGTCCAAATGCCTTCGGCAGCTTGCCAGTTCTGTCTCATTTCGAAGCAACATTTTCCTTTTCGCCAAGCATTCGTCTGAGCATGTTGGAGCAGGGGAGTGCTGCACACTGTACCTCATTATCACCACAAAGTCTCATTGTTTCACAGATAAGCCAGGTAGGAAAGCAAACACAAGTCCTCCATTTGACCCAAATGTATTAATGGTAACAATGAACCAAATGTTCACCCGCTGTATCATCGTGGAGGATGGAAGGCTGTGTACCCCAGTAGCAGGTGAGATGGAGGGGGGAGGGGGGAGGGGGCTATATCTCTGTCTCCAGAGATTTAGACAATAACAAAGATGGAGCATTGTAATGCATTTCAGTGGAATAAAAAATAGAAAGATTCTGGTCTCTTAAGTGGGCGTGTCACTAACGGCGTTTTACTGTGGAGGCTGACGTAAGCAGCGCCCAGACAGATGCATCTACCACGCATGGCCTGAAACAGCCAGTTTACACCAAAACACTTTGCTGCAGAAATACCGTTGTGGCCTCACCACAAAGCTACTATGACACCTGAACGCACCATGATGCTGTTATGACACCTGAATGCACCATTCTGATCCCCAACTGGAGCAAACTAAAATGGTCAGCTATATAACCCTTAATGCATATCTACTATTTATTTATGTATTTAATTGATTCATGTTGTTATGTGGAGACACACTAATCTAAAATAGGTGATGTGATAAAAGTCCCAGTCATTATTCCTCTAAATTGTCATGACATGATAAATATGGGTCCTTTACTGTGTTATTCATTTATTGTGTTTGCAGTAGCCAATTATGTTTACTACACCATAGGCCTGCAATACACGTGTGTACCAGGCTGCTGTATGGTAACACTATAGGATAACTAGTCTTCCTTTCTGGTGGAGGTTGGATATCAAAGCATCTACAACATCACAGATTAATAGAAAAGAACGATCATTAACACCCTGTGACATCCCTGGCCTGGATTTGTGGGTGGAGCTTAATTAACCTTAATTGGCATCACCTGGCCGGGCATTATAAGAGTGCTCCCAGCCCACTATTCACTCTCTGTCCCTCCTGGCACCACACGTGCCATTTGTTGTTTGGTTTGATTTAGTTGGCATGCAACACACATTCACACATCATTGTATGTTATTCTGTTAAATTTAGAGATTTGGGTTATGATTAGTTTATGGCCTTTGAGCCAATTTATAATCTCTTCATCTAGCTCTACCACCATTTCTAATCTCTTCATCTAGCTCTACCACCATTTATAATCTCTTCATCTAGCTCTATCACCATTTATAATCACGCTTTTCAGCGCACACAGAAATGACCATTGACCCATCCCAAGCCCCACTCCTTTCCCTTGTCCAACCTTGTTACTGTAACTAGGGTGGACAAAACAGCATAGTAGACTATGGCAGGAAAACAGACAGTTGACGGAAGGTTCTGTCAGTTACAAAAAATGCTCAACAGTTATTGGACAACATGCAAAAAGGGGCAGGGCTTTTTGTCAGTTGGTGGACTGTGAGGAAATATTTGCTGAATATAGCTGAATATTATCTTACACTCGCTTACACACCTTTAACTGGATGTATACTGTATGTCAGATTTGTTAAGCAAAGAAAAGCTGTTGTGTGTTCTCAAACATTGTCCACTTAATGTTATAGTGAACGGGACAATAATGAAAGCAGAATAAATAGATAATATGATTCAGGCTGATTTCCTTGGCTGATGCTGAGCTCTCAAAGTAACTTTTAAATTTGTAAAATTCAGTAAATATTTATTCACGATTTGCTAGCTGCCCATTCCCTGTGTGTGCTGATGCAATATTAGTGTTTCTACAGCCCTGGCTCTGTAAATAGTAACAAAGTGGTGCAGACCACACACGGCAATATCCTAGCCTTCGCAATGTGTTTCCGATGTGTGGGGTGTTGCTTTTGAGGGAGCACCCTATGGCATTGAAGGGAGGGGTGTTTTTGTTTTGATCAAGCTCGAATATCAACAAGCTTTCTCCAGAGTGATTGACTACACCTTTAACTAACTGAGTGAGTTAGGTGAAGGGTTAGGCTAGCTCAAATATGATGATTGATGGTTTGTGAAGTGATGTCATAATCCATTGGAAAAGTATTATATTAGTATACTATTTTTAAAATACAAAAATAAAAATACAGTATTATATTTTAAACCATTGCATGTCTGCTGTATTTTGTAATTTATTATGATACACTTACAATTCGGGTATTTGGTATTTTAATACATTTTGATCTGTTTTGCCTATCCCTGCTAATAGGCTATATGCTGTTAGCTTTAGTCTCTGCCTCGTCCTTTCAACAGCATTACGTCACAGGCGGGACAAACCAGCGTTAGTATAGTTAGAAATAGCTCCTTTATGTGTGTGTGTGTGTGTGTGTGTGTGGGGGGGGGGGGGTCCTCACCCTGAGCTCCTTGAAGAAGATGCAGCTTCGGGCCCACTCCACGATGGCGAACAGCGTCTGGTCTGCCATGCGGCACATCAGGCCGAAGGTGCTGGGCTTGTCCTGCCGCCCGCGCCCGCCGTGGCCCGCCTGCTCCTGCGACAGGTGCGCCACGATCTTGCTCTGCACGGCGAGCTCGTCGGGGTCGCAGCGCAGCAGCTCCACCACCAGCGGCGGCAGGCTGGGCGGCTGCGGCGAGGCGGAGATGTACGCGTCCGGGTAGGGGTATCCCGCGAGCGACTCCGGGGAGCTGGTGTAGTCGGGGCACTCGGCCTTGATGGCCCGCCCGGGGAAGGCCGCGTATTGGTACTGGGGCGCCATGTGGTGCGGCTGCATGGCCGCCACGCCCAGGGTCTGGGGTCCGTAGAGAGACGCCGAGTCGTAGTCCGTCTGCGCAACGACGAGCGCGTTGGGGCCGGCGCCCGAAGAGGCGGAGGGGGGAGGCGGGAGCAGGCCCTTGGAGATGGGGGGGAGACCGTGCAGCGAAGCGGCGAAGCCATAGTCACTCTGCAGCGGAGAGACTGGCCCCGGGCCGGAGCCACCCTCCATCTTGAACCCGCTGGAGCGGATCAGCGCCTTCTTCTGCTGCTTCAGCGCGCGGTCCCGCTTGTACATGGGCCCGAATTTGTTGCGCCCCCCGCGCATGCGGTCCGCGCGCACCGCTGTGGTGGCCACAAGAGGGTTTGATTTAATAACATTATTAATACTGAGCACACATTTGGTTAAAATAACAACAACAAAATACTTCGGAATAACATATGTACATGTAGACATTAGCCTATTATTATTATTATTATTATTATTATTATTATTATTATTCAAGTCAGTCAATATTCGAAATATTATACGAATGTTCCTTAGGACCCAATGCATATTAATTTTGGTTTCTGATATATTCCATGTGTGCAAAACAATTAATTATTCTTTCTTTCTTTCTTTCTTTCTTTCTTTCTTTCTTTTTAAATTAGCCTACGGGTCATTCTCGTTTCCCTTCTAGGGATTAATACAATATCTAATGGCTCAGAGTTGAACTCCACGAAGCCTGAATACAGTACATGTCTGTGATTTAAACCGGGGGAGTGTTTTTTATTTTATTTTTATCAGCAAGTCAAGAATGTGTCGTTTTCCCACCACGGAAGCAGGTGCTTCTTTGCACAGCTACTCTCTGTGAAGCCTGGGAACTCACATATAAAACCGCTGCACTAAAACAAGCCTTTTTAACCATCGTAATGGCTAGCCTATATCTTATATATGCACTCATATATGTTATTCGTAACATGTCACGTCTATTCGGAATATTGGGATTAGAGAATTGACATGTGAACAACATGCTATATGCTTGGAGGCAGTTTGCCACGCGGAGGTTTACCTTCTAATCGCATTCCGACGTTGAGGCATTTCTGAAAGCGACAGAAGGGACATCTCTTCCTCTGTGTCTTGTCAATTTTGCATTCTTGGTTTTCTGCGCAAGTATACCTCTTATTATTCTGAACGGTCCTTTTAAAGAACCCCTGGGGAAAAACGAATAATATTATATATTTTGAATGATAGTAGTATATAGTACTATAGTACAGTATAAAGTATAGTAAAGAGAAGAAAATAACACACAGTCAAACGAATCATGTACATGGACTTACATAAATATATATAGGCCTAACATGCACTCCAGGTTTTTTCTATACCATTTATGGATCAAAGTTTGGAATGCAACGATTTTAAACTTCATTTTATTATTATAATTCTGAATTAGATCTAATAACAATCGGTTTGCTCAAGTTAGTGGAATAGTTACAATTTTACAAATTAAATGTTTAAATTTGACCATATTGAGCATTTTGCAATTCACCATCTATATCTTAGAAGTCGGCTAGACTGTAACATTGTTTTAATTGTTTTTCTATATCTTAATAGACATATGGATTAGATGTCAAATATGTTCAATAATGAATATGTTATCGGCTTGTAGTTACATGATCCTTACCTTACAACTTTCACATGTAAGAAGCCCGTAATGGTATCCAGAAACCTTGTCGCCACAGACGGGGCACAGCTCCTCCAAGTCTTCGTCATAGGTGTATTCCATAATCCTCAAAGTAACACCTGGTATTCGCACAAACAATTCACCTACAATTAGCCACATACGTTTAGTGAATTCGATCAAGATGACAAAAGTCCAAGGCTGGATAAGATTGCCTTAACGAGAAAATATAAAACAGGCTAAAAGCAGAATGTATGCTATTTAGGTTATAAGTGTAAATAGCCTACTTGTGTTCTTAGCGCTGGTAACGACAATTTAATAACTTTTGTATTCCCGTTTGTTTTAATGTTTCGATTTTCCTGAATAAAAAATACATGTACAATTTCATCAATTGGTCAATTTCCTAATAAGCCTGGAAATGAATTCCGCAATACTAACATCCACATATTAACGCACACGGGGTCTGCAGGCTCGGCCGCGTCTTGCAGACCCCACCACGGGACCCCCCTCACCTACCTGCGAGGAGCGCTCCGTACACCGAGACGACGCTCTGCTGCACGCGCCGTGCGCCACATCAGCGACCGTGGGGCGCGCGCTCACGTCAGTCGAATGACGAGCGCTCTGTGCGCGCGCTGTGTCCAACGCGCGTTCATGGCGGCATACGCCCTGCGTGCGCGCACAAGGTGCCCGGAGCCTCACGTGCAAACGTCAAGTCTGTGATACTTCGTGTTAGTTCAGTTTTTAATAATTTCATTTTAGTGTGAATATTGCTGCTATTTGTGTAATAATAATAATAATAATAATAATAATAATAATAATAATAATACTTATAATTATTATTATTATTATTATTATTATTATTATTATTGTTAAGTTAGAATTTCTTCATTTTAAGTTAAATCAGATATAAACATTTCTTTTTCATAACACATTATTAGTATATTGCCTAATCTTCAATTATGATATTTAAATTGTAATAATATATTTTATTTACCCATTGATACTTTAAATCCACAATAAAATATCCAAACCTTGGTATTTTATAAAGGCTGTGCCGTTACAGACCATTGCTCACAAAGCTCATCTTGCGTCTAAATTTATTTTCAATATCCCTTTCAACGTTTTCCTATGGAATAAAGTGTCAATTTCTTTATAAAATGCTTAATGATTTCGCGATTATCGTTGATGACTAACCTGAATGGAGATTAATATAGCGCTCTAAAATTATTACAATAAAGCCTATGACTATATTATATTGTCATGATGTATACAAGTGGCTTAGGTAACACATATTTAGCCCTAGGATGGATACTAACCCTGGTCGAATTAAAATTCACCCTTCCACGACTCCCACATAAAAAGAATAAATAAAATAAAAACATCCTTATTACATGCTCACTCATTAAGACACACATTTATACAAAGGCTACGGCATATAATATTATTATTTTAATAATAATCATTATTATTATTATTACGATATTGTCATTTTAATGATGACATGATTTTTAAGATGATGATAATAATAATAATAATAATAATAATAATAATAATAATAATAATCGTTATGTATTACGATATTATTAATTAATATTGAAAGTATTAGTCTACAATTAGTAGAAGAAGACGAAAACATTAGCCTATATAATAGCCGTCATTGTTCTTCATTTTTAAAGACCAATTGCTAAGGCTGTTGCTAACTTACCTTGAACTTTATCTCCCAACATTTGAACATAAGACTGGTGCCGGTATCTAACGCTATTTTAGTAAGAATGTTGAAATAACCAAAATGAATGTAAGATATTGCTACGGCCTAGAGATGTTGGGTTTTAATCCAGACGGACACTGGCTCTAGTCGTGTTATTGGAGCCAGGCGGTGTTGGGCTGTGCGAAAGTCCTTTAGTTTGGACAGACCTTAACTTGCACCCCTCTATCACGAAATTCCTCCAGAAAACTTCTATTGGTCGATGAACCCACGTGACCGCTCCGAGCCTGTGATGTCAGTTCGTGCCTGCTTAGCTGGAACTCTCAGAAACGTTTATGAACCTGCGTCTTTGTAACTGCCTATCTCTCTCGTCATAAATTCAACCAGTATGATCAAAATAAAGAAAACAAGAGGTGTGATAAAAATGACAAAATGCTGAATTATTATTTTTTGGGACATGAATCACAATAATCTCCTTGTAGATTGATGATTTGTAGAGAATGCAAATTCCCTAGAAATTACTGAAGCATGTAAGACTTGGGCTGCATGTACACATATTCCACTTCTGGTCGGGACTCGGGACATATTTTTGATTTCAGTATATTGCAGATCATACGCTAGTATACTTGCCGAGTGTTTGTTTACATGCACAGCTGTTATTTGAAATGTTCGAAAAGTCCAAGTTTGGGACGTTGCGTTATTCTAGCCATTCTCAAAATGATGGTGCGATAATAAAGCTGTTCGTCTTCGTCAAGGATAAACTGCAGTCTCACATCTTGCATGTATGTATTGCTTCATCTTCAATCATGTTATAAACCAGTAGGTTCTTGTTTGAGGAGGAAGCCCATGAGTACATTGTATTATTGTTAGTGTGTGTCTGTGGTTTATTCTATAGCCAGAAATGTAAACAATGCTTCCACTGAAAAACTAAATTATAACCAATCTTTTCTGAAAAACTTTAGACTTCTCGATATGACAAAATGTTTTTCTGTAATGTGGATTTACATATAATGGGCATTTGTACTATTAATGATTACATGAAGGAAAATACATATTTATATGTGTATGCCTAGCCTAAAGCAACATACAAAATTAATCGGAAATACATTTGATGTTGATAGTGACAGTAAAGAATTACAGACAGGACATTTTGCCTGGTAAGCGTTATAAACTGTAAACGCGCGCCTATTCTTGGATTTGTACAGGAAACAGTGGGCGGTTTGCACGGATCTGTCAGGCCGCGCTAAAGGGGTTATTGTGTGGAGACATTGATTTGTTATAGAAACGACGAACAAAGCTAAGTGTACTATAAGTATTGCCTGCAAGACAGGAAAGGACAAAGCTGACTTAAGTTAACACAAAACACCATATTTCCAGTAGTCCTATAGTTGTCCTCGGTCAGGCTATTTCCCGTTATTGAACATGAATTTTACAAAAATATTATGGTATAACGTCTTCGGCCTTCATCACATATTATTCATTGATCATAGGCTATATGATCTTATAGTCTAATTTGCCCATAGGCAGAAATAAATGGGTGTTTTAATGTTTTAATCAAATGATAAATCCGGGCTGTAAATATGTCATGGATGTACTTTTCGAATGTGTGCAAAAATATTTTGTAGGCAACTATACCGACATGCATACAGCGCAGCTCTCCTATGTCCCCAGACTTGACAAGCTAAGACATATAGGCCTAAATGCCTATGGCTTATATATACATGGACATATATTTAGATAGCCTATTGCTGCACTGCAATACATGTCAGAATTGGCCCAAACCGAAGGCGCGCCACGTCGAGTCAGCAAAAGTTATAGGCTACTGCTTAGGTGATAATATCTATCCATCAGTTTCACCCCTGAACCCCCCCACCCCTACGCTAACCCGAGGCCTGACAAGGTCTACATGAGCCTATATCTGAACCACCGTCTATGAGGGACCACAAACAACAACCTGCCTGAGTTAACGTATGCGGAGCGGAGGAGGACCAACTGACTTATGGCCTTATCTGCTGTTTTTCTCCGCTTACCGTTTGTTTTGCTTGCGTGCTGTGGCTAAAGGCACGCCGGCACAAAAGCTCTGTCTCGGTCTCCTAGATATATTTGTATAATAAATAACGAGTAAGGGCTGTGGCACAGGCTCGTTGTTTTGTCTTCGTCGTATTCGTGCCCCCATGCCGCTTGTGCCTGGGGTGGCAGAAAGCGGTCGAGATAACGCGCAGCAATCACTCTGGGTGAAAGTTTGACTTTGTGTGTATTTCTTTAAGAGAATATGCGTATGGCCTATCTGATCCGAATAACGGCCCACTTCGGCCTACAGTCTTGCATCCTCCTTGCTTCACATGGTTTATCCATACGCTTCGATTTGGTTTTGATGTCTGACTAAGAAAGGAAAAATTGGATATTTTGCTGATATTGTTTTTCTTCGGTGTCCTCACGCATGTCCTTGACCAAGTACACCACAGCAAACCACTTAGAAGAGGGAAATTAAATAGAAAAGACGACAATAGCACGCCGAGAAAGTAGAGCTTTCCTCTGGTGACATCGTGCAAGGTCAAAGAAGAAACAAATTACCATAAAACAAAGCATAAGGACAATTTTATTTTAACCACTGGCGCCTGGCCAGAATTCAACCAGAATACTTATCATTTGAGGTATACAGGTGTGGGGAAACTATGCTACATGGGTGGCATTTGTGCAAGTGGTTTTAACCATACTACAAATTGTTTGATAGACGTACGCCCCCTGCTGACGTATTCTATCCACTGACAAATTATATTATTCTTGCAGGCCAATTCTCATAAAAAATGGGAAAATCACGACACGTTTAGTCTTCAAATGTATTATTACGTTATGGCAAACGAATAGTCATAGTGCCATGTCAATAACCAGTGCAATAACAATAGCTTTTAAGGACAAATGCATGCAATGACGATACATCTACACCATTTCTTGCACTTGACAGAATTACTGACTTGGGACGACCGTGTTGTCGACAGTGCTCTTCGCAGAGCTTGGCCTTCATGTGTAGGAACAATAGCCTAGAGAAACGCTGTTATATGTTATGCTATCAAGGTTAAACGCAGTGACAGCCTCTAAAATATGTCCCTTTATACGTCATGAGTGGAAGGGGTTCTCTCTTGGATTTAACCTGGTTTGGCATAATATACTGCAGAGTAATAATTCGCCTTCACAGGATAATAGCATTGACATATTCAAATTATTTAGTCCACGGAATAATAAAGGCCACCATCATACCTCCATCCACAGACATAACAGAAACAGCAAATTACAAGTGTAATGCTTAATCTGAAATATTAAGGAAATATGAAATGGCGTGGCACATTCGCGTCTCCTTCACCATATTCAACAACACTGGTTGCACATACAGTGTTTTTTTGGTGTTGTTTGTTTTGTTATGTTAGTCCAACTTCGCCCAGTATAGTCTTTGCATCACATTATGCTATTTTATGTCTGCGAGGTGTCTGACTAATTTATAAAGACAAGCAAAGACGAAAAACTTTACATACCTAATCAAAATAGGAGTAAGCTATATCATAAAGATAAAGGTATAATAACGAGTATATATATGCCTATGCTATATAGACTCACATTATTTACACAAAATATATACATTTAGACACCGACTATCAACTTGATTACTTTTTAAACACGGTATATGAATGTTTACAATCCGACAACATTCCGATTGGCAGAGTAAATATTATTCACACAACCTCCCCCAAATAGTCCTTGACCCACAATGCCCTTCTGGGATAACTTGGAGTGCGATCTTGTTTTAATTCGTATCGTAACAGAAAAAGAGGAGAAAATCGATGCATGTGTTTTCTTTTCAAACGTATTTAATCTTAATTGTCTTCCTTAGATTGAAGTTCAGTTTGGAAAGACGCCACTGTGAACCGCAGTGTTGGGATATGTGTGTTATTATGCATTATATTATCTGGACACAAGCAGATGTTCAAGTGTAAACCCGTGCCAGAGCCGTATTCTTGTTCAAGGCTACATAACTGGTTGGTAATTAGCGCTCATAAAAGAAGAACCCTTGCTAAAAAAGATTTGGACAACAGACAAAGCCAACGTGAATTACTTTGAAAATGGAGTGGGAAAAATGCGAGCTCTGCACTTTACCTGAATGGATTCTCTTTGGCTCATGTCAATAAAAAGCGCTGCCACAGTTACAGAAACACCGCAGGAGGTACCCTACACTGTTTAACGCTGTAATCACGGGGAAAGTAAGACTGTGAGAGGGATGGAGAGAGATGGACGGAGGGAGAGAGAGAGAGAGAGAGAGAGAGAGAGAGAGAGAGAGAGAGAGAGTTTGTATGTGTGTGTATGTGTGTGTGATGGATATATAGACTAAAAGAGATAGGCTACATTTGCATAATAACCTAATTGACAGACCAGAGACACGGGGGAGATATGATCATTAGCGCTAGGATAACGTTTTTTCTTTTATTTCTCTGTTTATATTCGCTTTGCGCGTGCAGAGAAGCGGAAATGGCAACCGCATCAAGATGGACGCGCGGGAACAAGGTTATACACCCCCGCCCCCCCGCCCCCCCGCCCTGGAAGTGTGTCAGTTGGCGAGGGGTGAGGGATGCGCACGCCTCTTATCAGGGTCCGGGTTCTAGTGTCAGGGTCAGTGGGAACAAGACTACGGGGGTGGTGGTGGGGGGGGGGGGGGGGGTTGTCCAGTGGGTGTTATTCTGTCTCCAAAAATGGCTAATGCCAGCGGATGTGTTTTTTAAAAGTTTTGTGCAAACAAGTGTGCAATAAGTGCGTGCGTGTGTGTATGGCTGCGTATTGCTGACAATTGCCTGTAGATTGACAATTGCTTGTGTGTATGTCTGTATCTATCTGTGAGGATATGTGGATCACGTTTGTGTGTGTGTTTGTGTAAGGATATGTGGATACAGTTTCTGTGTGTGTGTGTGTGTGTGTGTGTGTGTGTGTCACAGGTCATGGCGTGGGAGTGCTGGCAGGTCCATGACATGACAACCACAACAACGCCCCCTCCCCTTCCTCCTCCGCTCGCTCCTCGCCAGCGGACGACAGGAGGAATGTCATTTCTCAGCTCCGGTTTGACTTCCCTGTTTGAGTTAGCGGTGCAGACATCAGCCTGGCCTGATGAATGGTGCTCACGCAGGGCCACAGATCAAGGCAACAGCAATGTAGTGGCAATTAACGGGAGGATCGAGGAGAGGGGGCAAATAACCAGAGAACAAAAACTGTGAACAGATGGAAACAAGTGTTGCCATTTATGTATTGTGTGCGTGTGTGCGTGTGTGTAATATATTTAGGAGAGCGGGAAGAGAAAGGGTGAGATGAGGAGGAAGTGGTGTAGAAATAAGGGGATGGAAGGATTAGAGAAGAAGGGTTGCACAAGAGCTTTGACAAAACGAGCTCTGATGATTGCAGGGGGGCGAGAATGTTAGGAGGCCACTCTTATCTCACTGAATGAAAAGAATGCACACACAAATGCACACACACACACGCACACACACACGCACACACACACGCACACACACACACACACACACACACACACACACACAAAGGCAGCAGCTGAATTAAGATGTGCAAGTGAACACAATGCAATCAATATGTTGAAGCATCTTGTGTTTGTGTGTGTAATCTATATGCATATGTTACCGAAAATGTATATGTGTGAATGGGTGGGTGCTAAATAGAAATACCCAAAACACTTAACTAAGGGCAGTGCATACTAAGGCAAAGGCAATGTTTACAGCTGTAGCATAGCCAGAGAAAATACTGTGGGTGTGCCTCTGATAAACTTGGTGTGCCACATCGAACATCATTCTTTGGTTATTTTAAAGGTCAACGTGCCATCATTATTTACGTATCAACTAAACAAACAATAGACATAGGCCTACAAGGGTCAGGTCACGTCAGCGAATCGTGTAGACTACACTTTTAAATGTAAATGAGCACATTTATATAGCGCTTTTATCCAAAGCGCTTTACAGTATTTTGCCTCTCATTCATCCATTCACACACACATTCATACACCAATAGTGATGCATGATGCGACCAACCACCGGGAGTGGTTTTGGGGTAGGGGCTTAGGCATCTGGCTCAAGGATGCTTACAGGTAAGTCAGCACCAGGGTTTGAACCTACAACCTTCCGGGTGAGAGTCAACACCCAGACCACTGGACTAAAACCTAATGGTTGCTCTGTTGCTGGATTTTATCCTAT
The DNA here is from genome assembly GCA_025399935.1 of Amblyopsis rosae. NCBI lineage: Eukaryota > Metazoa > Chordata > Actinopteri > Percopsiformes > Amblyopsidae > Amblyopsis > Amblyopsis rosae. Next base: position 1,357 of record JAODTR010045841.1, on the reverse strand, counting down.
CATGTCGACTGTTGAACAAGAGACAACCACGGAACAGCTTGTAACAAGCAATGCGATCAAAATACGAAGTAAATAGGGACTTCTTTTATCATTTAGTTAAACCAGTGTCCCATTATCTGCTGAAGGTGTTGCATTGACAGGTGTCGTGACTCGTGCACAAAAGTGATTGTCCAATAAAAGTGATCACTGTATGAAAAAGTACATTTTATGGTTATATTCACACATTTTAAACTGCTAAAAATGAATGGATAAATTCTAATCTAGGACACAGAGCAGAAATAATACATACGTTTACCACTGACGTAGAGGTAGGATTAGGCCTATATTAGCTTGTTTTGACTGTCTCAGCCAGATAAATATAGCTGTAGATGCGGACAGCAATAACTTCATCGGACAACCACTTTTGGGCACGACTACTACTCCCGTTTGATGCTCACAGTGGCAGTCAACAAAGTTGTGCGCAAGCTACACTTTTTAACTGTGGATGGATAGTGATGTTGTTTTTGACTAAAGAAATTTAGAATGAACAATTGAGTTATTATAATTAGTAATTAAAACTTAAAACTTTTGCCTCTTTGGGTTGCACAGGCACACCTTGGCACACCCGTGGCTATGCCAGAAGTTTGCAGATGGCCAAAAAATGGTATCTACTCACTGGGACACATTTCAAAAAAGGGGAAACAATGGAATGGTCAGTGTAATCTGAAACCAAGAAGGAATCACTATTGATGCAAGGGGATGATTCAGTGGAAACACGTATGTAATTACAGTAAGCCATTTTCACACACAATCTGTATAAACCCTGCGTTTCACAGGGGCCGTTCCTGCATGGGGTTATGTGTGAACAGGAACAGTGGTCGGTATATCCGTTCCCCCAATTTCCCACTTTGCAACCTAATATCATTACAGGGAAAATGCCAGTATGGCAGTGATGTGAATGAAAGCAGAACCAATGCAGAGACATGCACTGTATTTAACAGTTTAACTGGGCTATATAATGTATTTCAATGCACTGTTATTCACTGATACATTTGCTTAAATATATGCATTAAAACACTTTCTTGCACAAATCATTTGTGTTGGTCAGAAGGACACCGTGGCCTTTAAGTTTACACACACGCACACACACACACACACACAAAGATTATCCTTTATCAAACTCCCTCCCTTCCTACTCATTCACCATGGCAGGCTTGTCCACCCACACCGCTGGACCTCTTTCAGCTGTGGCGAAAAAGGTGTGTGTGTGTGTGTGTGTGTGTTTCCTGTTGTGGGGGAAGAGGGATAGAGATGAGGGGGAAGGGGGGGAGTTGTTGTGCCTCCATTTTGGTCAAGGACAACTTCTGAGTGTTTTCTG